>JAYJMH010083305.1:0-60221 GCA_036873815.1 Phacellophora camtschatica | reverse complement strand
ACAGTATCAGAAAGCGAACATAAAATTATTTTGACTACGACTAGGAGTGTCAAAACACAGCGCTGCATTGCGGTCACGTACAATTACATTCGTGATCCAGAAATTGACGCTCAATACTTTCATGGTTTTCCCGACAAGGAGTTTTTCACTCCTCAGAGCGTTGACCAGTTCAAAAATTGCTTGATGACCCGAGGGCCGTGAGCTATGGGCCAATAGTGCCGGACTGCATTTGAGTCAAAAGCCACAGAATAACACAAACGAAATAACAACAAATGAGTTTGTAACTGTATAAAAACAAAATTAGGGAAAGTACGAATGGATGGGAAAATGGTCGAGGCGCGCGATTCAGATACCCTTTGAGAATGAGGTGCGTCATGAAAAGCGCTGCTCGGCCCTCCAAGGCGCGTGTGGAGGCGCGCGCGCGCGATCGCGAGCCTTAAACGGAGAGGCCTGCAATACATACACTTTTTTGATGAAATTTAATCTTTAACTAGTCTTAAACGTTAACGATCGACATCATAGAACAAGCAAGTTTGACTTTCAAAGCTAGTCATTACGCTTTCACTAGGGGTAGATTGCTTGCCAATTAATTTTTATTAATTACTGTTTTTGATTTTATTCTTTCGGGTGATTGAAAAAACGTCAAATGCTTACTGATGGATGCCTTGGTTACACATCAATTTTGAAGGTATTTTGGATAGACATAAGATTAGTTTGCGTATAAAAATGTATTTTGTGAAAATTCATTTTTTTTTTACAGGAAAATCGTACACTCACAATGCAGCTTTCAAGGAGCATTCAAAATCTCAGTGATATGCAAGAACAACTAATAAAGACTACAAAAACAGCTGATGTTAACAAAGAGAATTATAAACGGTATTTGTGTGTGCATTTTTCGCACTTTATTATACTTTATACTTTTCTGCTGATCTATACTTTGGGTATAATATATTTCACCAGCAGAGGCAACTGTTGTAACAATAGCGAAATTGACACACCAATTTCGAAGCTATTAGTCGTCAAAGACAAAGCAAAACTCTCGCAACTTTAAAATATAAACATCTCCTCCGCAACTCTACATGGTTTCGCTTGTTTACATTTTCCAGTTGAGATGGTTTCTTATTGTTTTCAACGGATAATTCCTTTGAAATTGGTGTGTCAATTTCACTATTGTTACAAAATTTGCCTGTGTTTATTTGACCTCAAATTTTTTTTAAAGACATTTTGGGTAGACCTAACGTTAATCTACATATGAAAATTTATTTTGTCATCATTTTTTATCACACTATGGATCCCATATTAATTATTCCACACCCGCTCTTCAAAAACTACAAAACACGTATTTGCAAATTGACAATGTTAACCGTCTTCTCTCAAAGTTTTCAGCTGTTTCTGAGAAATAAATTGCTAATATAGAATGTGATTGATTGAAGCTGAATTTTCTTTTTCATCTAAGTTAGCCTTTTTCTGCTCATGAAACTTTTATAACTAAAAGATGGATGTACTCAAAAAATCTTTATAAGAAGCCTCGGCTGATTCTTTTGGGTCCAAAATTTGCAATTTTTTAATTTTTGGTCTGAATTTTATCTACTCATTTTTTTAAATAGCAGATTATAGGATTTTATTTTTGGGGGGCTAGAAAAACTTCCTATTCTTTTTTTTTTGGGTTGCCATATTGGCAATTGAAGTGGCTGGCATTTGCGCTTTACTGCGCCATTGCTTAGGGCTATTCTGAATGGATTTTTTCTAGTTTCCTATTGCCGAATATTTATGTTTTTGGGTCACACAGAAAATCTCTGGGCCAAGCCTTCTGTCAGTCATGCGCTCGAGTGCATTCACTGGGAAGATCGAATGGTTTATTCAAGCCTGTAGATCAGCAAGCGTATAGGTTTTTTTTATTATTCATCCAGTATTTAACCGAAAAAGACTTGATAATGCTATTTGAACAACAGCATGCATGTTTTCATGCGCACTCTTATATTTTAGAATTTGGCGGGAATTTCAAGACGCATTAGAAGAAAAAGAATATTTTGATCTAAATATTTCGAACTTAACTCAAGAATTAGATGATCTACGGTAAGGAATTTTAATATTTATTTTCATTACTGAACATTTTATAGGCTGACACTCTGGCGGGCGAATTGTTTCAGGTTCCTCTCGATGGCAGTGTCACAATCTAACCTTTTTCGCAGTGTGTTTTTAGTTTTCTTCTCTCTTATCAAAATGAAGCTAAATTTCCCTTATCTTTTGCTATCCGTTTGTTCTATTTTTTGTTCAATTATTTTGTAGAAACGCAAACAAAACCTTACAAGACCGTGCTGATGGAAATCTAAACACAAGCATGCTTTGGAATAATGGCCAGTCATCGCCTCGAGGACTTGACAGTCCTGATTTACCAGGAAGACGACACTGTCAGGCATTTGGGTTTCCAAATGGTATTATGCCTATATCAAAGAGTCAGAGAAATTCTCTCGTATCGGAACCATCATTTGAGGAATCAAGTCCTGACGTTACAGCTTTTACTCCACCTTTAGTGACAAGTCCTGTTCCAGATGTGGTACCTCCTAATAAACTTGTGGTGCCTCCTGTTAAGCCCCGTGTTAAAAAGATTTCGCCCCCTAGTTCAACTAAGGTCAGTTACGTGTATTTTTCTAGATTTTAAGTTTTATATTTGAATGATGCTTTAAGAATGCTTTTGCTATTCTTTGCTTGCCACATTACAGAGTCAAGCCGAATAAATATTGCACTGTAAGCGAAATGTGGTGCATCTGAGAATTTCAAATACTGTACGATTTCAAAAGCATTTTACATTTACTTTTTTACTCAATTTATTTTTAACGAAATGATTTTTTCTGCTCTTGTTGTTTGTGTATAAATCTTTTCATTTTTTACTAATGTTTTTAATGTTAATTTGTCGGTGCTTTTTTGAACATTGGCATTTATTGCAAGAACCCATAGGAGGTACACGACCAACGATCACATGGGAGTGTGTTGCTGACATTTTATGAACCCACCCATCTATAATGTTGAAATGTTCGTGTATACCCAACATTAGTGTTCTATTTCATTCAAACACACCCAACATTGAGGACAATTTTTAATAACTAACCCAACTTTAAAGCATTTTTGCAAAAAATCGTACCCATGTTTAGAGAATTTACTGCCTTCCTTATCGGTGGCACATACCCGTACCCAAATATCAGAGTGTACCCCCCCCCCTATACGGGTGCGAGGACTTGCTAACCTCTTGTGTTTCTTCGCAATAAATGACACAGTATAGTGTAATCAATTGTTTTCATTCCATTTGTATTTTATTTAATCGTCTCTGCTTTTCCCTTAGATTGCAGAAAGAGTTCCACCCATAGCTATTACTCCTGTAATTGACACTGGACGAGAATACAAGGTGATATTTGTTGGTGACGCAACTGTTGGCAAAAGCAGTTTAATCAGAAAAATATGTAAAGGAACATTCACCAGTCAAAGACAACGCACAGAAAGTAAGTCGTAAGATACATTACTTTGTCAATTTTTTTTCGGGGAAATTTTTCAGAAACGAAATACCCTCGATACCTGTCTCAAATTATATTTGGCAGGATTGAGTGCTACCATATACCGGGTAACCCAAGGAATCAGGGCTTTAGCTCAATATCCGTAATGCTGACAATTTCAAATTGTACTCAAAATGATGTCCCAAGAGCAGACTTGGAGTTTGGGATATCATCCAGTCACCTGCAGTCACGTTTACATCTCTGGAGATTCAGGGTATTGGGATATCATCCAGTCACCTGCAGTCACGTTTACATCTCTGGAGATTCCGGGTATTGGGATATCATCCAGTCACCTGCAGTCACGTTTACAAAACTGGAAATTCAAATAGCCCTCATCCGTGAACTTTCAAGTCAATTTAAAGGAATGCCGTTCATTTCCAGTCTACATTTTGACATTAAAACAACCTGCTTGCTTCTATATCGTATTGGGAAGTATGATCAGTGAATCTTCTAAAATTTTAAACTCCAGAAGGGCCAGCCATTCAAGCAAGCTGCTTGTTTTAATTTCGAAACAAGAACAGAAAATAAATTATGTTTTTCCAAATTATCTTGAAAATCTCATCAATTAGGGCAATTTTAATTTCAAACTTTTGACAAGAAAACGTTGTCCCAGATGACTGGATGATACTTCGGACGTTGTTTTGTGCATAATTTGAGATTTATTGTCTCACGGATCTTGACTGACAGCCCTGCGATAGGAGATATATTTTTTGGGTCCTAGTTATATTTGCTGTATTAAAATTGTTTTTTTTGCAGTGGAATCTTTTTTTAATGCTGAGCCTTCTTTTCTTCGAATCTTCAGTGATTCGATTAAACGTTGACGCGAGATTTTATTATTTTTTTTGAACCAATCAAACCATGGAAAAGCTTAGAGCTGGGTATTTGTATTTTTTGGGGGAACGAGGAACGAGGTTGAGTGCTTAGTATGAAAGATAATTTCTATTTAAAATAGTACAGTCGACTCAGGTTATAGTCACTCCGCTCATAGTCATACTCTGGTTATTTGATTTACTTTCTTAATTAAAAGTAACCTGTTTATATTTTTTTCGTAGACCCTGATTGCTATAAGAAGACGGTTGTAGTAGAAAACAAAAAGTTAGCTTTGAATCTTTGGGATACGGTTGGACAAGAAAGGTGAGTTCAAAATTATGTGTTCACTGCATAAATTATGCATTCACTACATAACTTATTATATCTATTGCATAAATTTATGTATGTCACATATCAACTTTGCTTGTTATTTTAGATTTCTGATGTTGATTTACCTCAAATAACTGACTAATCTGAACAAAAATAGGTTCTCGAAGTTAAATTTATTTTCTCCAGGAGTTTTTCAATCTGAAATCTTACAAGCGTTGGGCTGAATTTCCCCAACATGTTTACTGGACTCTTTGGATTGTTTTTATATGTTTTTGTTTATATTGTGATGCTTGTGTGATGTTTCAATGTTGAGTTTGGTGAAGGTAATATAAAACAAGCTCAGAGATGAATCCAGGAATATAATTTAATTGTAAAGGTTTCAGTGGTCCATTATTTGCTGCTAATTCGTTACGAGATTTTGCCTAAGTTTTATTTTGACGAACAAGACGAAAATGCGGAGCACGGAAGCGAGAACTTAATCCAAGTTTTTGGAATAACTGAGCTTATTGTTATGTTATTTCTTATTGCTGCTTTCTTATATGGTATTATTGCACTTAGGTTACCTATTTATTGTTTTGTAAAGAATTATTTTTGAATTAACGACTTCTTCTAATATTAGTTAATAGCACAGTTCCATTTATGTTTATCGGAAGTTGCTCTGAACATTTGTCTTTAGGGCTACAAATATAATGCTTATTGTGTCGAACACATAAATTAGGCAGTTTTTGCAACGGATAATTAACAAACTAGAAAAGAATTGAAAATGAGATAGAATAAGAATGTTCATAACAATTATTGTTTCCATAATGATGCAGAAGCTATTTTGAAGAAAAGTTTAATTTTTCATTAAAATTTTTAAATTTAATTTTTGAATTTAATTACTTGGGTGATTCAGTGGTCAAGTTTTCACCCCTGATTTTCTGAAACACTGGTCTAATTTTCCTTTAGCTTATTTTTGAAAATAAATTACTTTCAATTTTGTTCGAATCTTTTCTGATTTAATTTGAAGGTGTACTTACATTCTAAAAGCTGAGGGTTTCAATCAACACCTAACTTTCAGGTAATCACTGCTTGACTAATTTAATCTCCATTTATTTTTACAACACAACTTCACAGGATGTTTGACAACATATTTAGTTCCACTCTTCAGTCATAACCGATAAGCAACATACACTTTCACTGACACTTTCTAAATTCTAATTTTACTGCATCTTCTTGTCTGTTTCTTTTCTCCGATGTTCAATGCACCAGTTTTAGTTTTTTGTTATAATTTTAATAACTTAATTCTAATTTTATTAAAGAATTTACGGACATTAAAAAACAGGGGATGAAAATAGGTCAGATCAATTTTTATTAATGGTCTGTTGGTCAAATTAATGGTCAGATTAATGGTCAGATAGTCAAATTAATGGTCAGATTAATGGTCAAATTAATGGTCAGATTAATGGTCAGATAGCCATATTAATGGTCAGATTAATGGTCAGATTAATGGTCAGACGGTCAAACTAATAGTCAGATCAATGACCAGATTAATGGTCAATTTAATGGTCAGATGGTCAAATTAATGGTCAGATTAATGGTCAGATGGTCTCCTTAATGTTCAGATGGTCAAATTAATGGTCAGATCAATGGTCAGATTAATGGTCAGGTGGTCAAATTAATGGTCAGATTAATAGTCAGGTGGTCAGAGTAATGGTCAGATGGTCAGATTAATTTTTATCTAAAATATTCCAAGCAATGTCTTTTGCAAGCATTTTATGTTTGTTTTTCGGATTATACTCTTATGTTTTTCAAGCAAAACAAATGCATCAACGTTTTCTGGGTAGCTCGAGATATATTGCAAAACGTTTATTCTTATGTGTGCACAAGGCAGCTTTTACATGGATTTTCTTGATAAGAAATGTGAGTGTAATCGGGTAAAGAACAGACAAAGAGCAAGATCTAGTCGGTGCTTAGAACTCTAGGTAAAGTGTGCAGGAGCAAATCTTTGTGATCTGGACTAACAAACACGCTTCATTTTCTGGAACATTGAAACTCCAGTTGGGCATTTGTTGGGCTCCGTAGAGTTCAAGTGTGACAGTTTAGAAAGACCTAGAAAAGCAACATTTTATTTTGAGCTGAGAAACATGACTCGGGATCATTTATCCCCAGAAACAGAATTATGTTAAATGTTGATATGAAAAATTGTGTTTATTCTGTTCCTGAAGTGGAGCTACGTTGGCGCTTGTTTTTACCATTTTCGAAACGAGTTGTTCATTTCTAACGCAGCTTGTTTGCTGTTTGCTTCACTGCCTCTGTTTTGACGACTCTGTGAGATACGAGGCTGCAGGGCTAGAAGGTTGGTTCCTGAAAGGAGGTCGGTTTTTAAGGACCCATTGCAAACCAGCAGCCATTGCAGCAAAAATCACCCATAGTACATCCCAGGAGGGGGCAGTACCATTTAACTGAAAACCAGATTGGGCCCATTAGCTGAGTGCACTACTCTGTGAAGCAGTTTGAAATCAACGAACTAGCGGCTGAAAAGGCCATATTTCTTTAATCTTCAGCCAATCTTCACTACAATCCACTCTCATAGGACAACTGCAGCAATTTTTCGCCTCCATTTTTGAAGATTTCGTTGCAGTGCCTTGTTGATGTAGGCCCGCACAGGTTGCTTGTTAGCAATGGGCCTTTAATGGCTTAGTTTCAAGTGTTTATTCTTCTGTATTCACAATGAGTTTTTTAGAATTTATTTGATTCATTTGCAGTTGAAGTTGTACTCAAGTTTTGGCTTTGTAAAGACATTTGGAATCTTTGCTTTCAAGTTATTTAGACACAGGTTTTCAGACACAGTTACAACCAAGGGTGTTCGGAAACGTTGTATTCATTAGGTCACTTGCCAAAATTTTACAAATCCACTTCATTGAACTGGATTCAATCATGTTTGTTGTTTTTATTTAGGAAAAAAATTATGTTTACCAAATAACCACCATTATTTTAAACCAAAATGACTGAAATTCGAATTTTGAAAATGGCGATTAGTAATGTGGAAGCGGTGCATAAAATGTTGAAAACTTTTAGTAAAAAAGGTAACCTTCACTTTACCCTAATAACAACAACAAACTCTACTGATGAAGGGCCAATCCTAAAACATTTAGAAATTATATTTATAGGCTAAATGCAGATATATTTAAAATTAAAAATTGTTTATATTGCTTATAAAGAATACTGCTGCCACACGATACACTTTTTATATGTGATTCAATTAAGTTCGTTGAAGTGGTTGTAGAAAGTTGGTAATAAATACCATATTTCCTAATAAATATGGTATTTATTTTAATAGCGGCCTAATAAATACCATATTTCCCCAAACATCCTTTTGCAACAATAACGTACGACATTGTTTATGCTTGTTTTCATATCAGTGATTGATTTATTTTTACAGATTTAATAGTTTACCCCCGTCATATTTTCGCAAAGCTGATGTTGTTGTTCTTGTGTATGACGTCGTTCAAGAAATTTCGTTTTTGAATATTAAAAGCTGGCTGAAAACTGTTTATGTAAGTACACCATATTGCCTTTTCCCTCCACTTACTGTTTTACCATTTCTGTCACCCCTCAATTAATAATGAATATCTTACAAATACGTTTGTGATTTAATTTTCCAGAAGGCTTACATTGTCACTCAAAACTAACTGTGATAATGTTGCGTGTGGTACTAAAATAAAAATAAGAATGCGAATACGAAATAGGTACTGAATCCGAATCATGTTAAAATAAGATAAAAATTGTGATTTCTTTTTCAAGATCACGCTGCACAAATTTTAAAATGCAGTACCTACTCTGGAAGTATTTTTTATTCGAATTACTCGCCAGTAATTTCTTATCTTCAGAATCGAATCTTTGCCAATAGCTTGTGATTTTTGGTTCTTTGAAAATTGTTCGAAAGAGAGTACCGTGTCACGCAATCACGTGCTTTCAAATCACACTGCACCAGGGATTCTTTATCACGAATTCATGAGCCGATAATATCAAAATCACGCGAGTAAATAAAGCAAATAATTATTCTCGTAGAAATACGCGAGGGCCTCATAAACTTTTATCAAAACTATACTCTTCTTTATCTGTATCTTGTCTTCATAATAAGCATATCCTCATAGGCCATGGAACCTATTTTCATTCAATATATCGAATTTCATCTGTGAAAGAACGCAATATATATTTGTTTATTTTCGATTGATTATTATGGAATATGATTGAACGACGACATCTAATTGGACGATGGAGTTGGAATGGGAATAGAAATACAGCATATGGAATTAGGAAATATAATGAAAATATGGAATGGAAATGTAGCCGTAATATATTTGACACTGGGCTTGAATAACAGTTTTCATTTTCTCTTGTAGGAATACACGGATGATAATGTGCTAATAGTGTTATGTGGAAATAAGTCTGATTTGGATCACAGGAGAAAAGTTAAAGAAGAAAGAGCAATCAAATTGGCAAAGGTAAAAACGATTCCATATACCTAGATTAGTCATTGCTGATGGCTGTATGCCGCTTTTGAGAATCTATTTTCAGTACATTTTTTAAAGATAATAAGTCAAATAATCTAACTAATCCTTCGCAGGCACGAGTTACAAGTTAAATTACCTATAAAATACTCAATGCAACGTTCTAAACTACTTGCAACATCGAAACTAATGATTTGTAATCTTTGCAGTGAGAGCGAGATTTTAAAGAACTTTGACCTTTTAACTTTGATCGTTGATCTTTGATCTTTGAACTTTTGATTGTCTGTTTTAAAATTTTTTGCTTTTTCCTGCAGCTAAATGATGCAATATATTTGGAGTCAAGTGCGAACACTGGACACAATGTTTCAAAATTGTGCGAACTTATTGGAAGGTACTTTTCTACTTTTACTCTAAATTAAAAATCAATTGTTTTGAATTCTGAAAATTTGTAATTATCCTATGTTGCTTCCATTTTTAAATTTTTTTATGTTAACAGACCTTTTAAACAATTTTGTTGTTTCTTCTGTCGTAATAAATGTTTACAGTTGTTCAGATTTGTTCGTGTTTTTTCACAAATTCCATAATTGCCAATGGGAAAAGTTGCAAAAATTTAAAAAATATTTACTTGGTCGTAACAATATATTGCCAGTTCGTGTACACATATTTGCAAGTTTTTATGAATAAAGCAAGCAATAGGCTTTCAGAAATTGGTCAAGTTGTTTCCTTTTGAAGTACATTTCTTAAGCAAGATAACAAATAGCTTCCAGAGATTTAACAAGTTTTCTTTTTGCAGTACACTTCTTGAGCGAGATGACATAGTGTTCATAAGAGAGAAGAGTGTGCGGGTACTAGAAGAGAACTATTTGAACACGTCTTCATCAAAGATATCAGCATGTTGCTAAGCTATCTGTGAGTTACAACATCTTTGATTATTCTTGGTTTGCGGCTTGTGATAATGTGATCTGGTTGAACTTTCAGTGACATTTTAACAGCTTTCCAAACATGTAATAGACAATCTACGCGCAAAAATAAACAGGCAAAATTTCATCATAGTTTAGTTTGTTCATCACAGTCTAGTTCAAGTCTTTTTGGAGTTCTTCAGAGTTAGATGGAACGTTTAAAGGTGAATCAAGACATCCCAGTGAACACGTGACTCTGAAAGCATGTCTGGTATAGATGCATTATTTAAGTTTCGTACTTGGTGTTCTAAAGCCTATACGCATACATGACACAAATTTTAAGATTCTGTACACTATTATTTGACGACCTCGTACCCAGGGCTATTTCATAAAATACCCCTGGTACCTAGCTGGATGTTTTGCGTTTTCATTGGCTTATGAGAAACAATAAGCATGGAAATCAACATAAGCCAATGAAAATTTGCAATTGGTACCAGGCGTATTTCTTCTCAATCAAATAGCCCTGGGTATTTGAGACATTATTTGAGACATTCTAATTTCTATATATTTAATTTATTTTAAATGTTAGTTGTTTAGATTATCAGTTAACCAGCATGCGTGCAGTGCAGACGTCTTATGTACTGCACTGCTGTTAGACAAGGAACGAGATGGATAGGAAGAAAAAAGACTCCCTATCTTATGGCAGTGCAGTACACAACAATAAATGTTTCCATACAGGGGCTATCAAATCACGGACTGCATGGGAAAATTTTGAATTTCATTCACCAAGTTTAAATGCTTACATTTTTTTAGTAGCCAATAAACTCGCAGTAATTTTGAACATGTGACCATAATTATGTGATTTGATTGGCTAATTTCAAGATGTAACCTTTCAAAATGTATAAGATGTAACAACTTATAACCTTGTTAGATTTATATGCTGCAGTTGGTGGATACTCCAGATATGATCCAATGATCCAACAGTAGCATTAACCAAAATATCATTATAAGAGTTTTTATAAGTTTCGTTATAATTTTCATAAATTTCAATAGTTTCAGTTCATTGATTTTTATTAACATAAGACATTTGAAAGTCAGTCTTTGGACATACAGTAAAAACCTAATAAAATGATTTTTGAAAATCAGCCTACGCCTGGCTTCTTAATATTATGCAAGTTAGATAGAGTTGGGCTGATTACAAATTGAAATAAATTGAAAACAAAAATTGAATTGAATTGATCTATGCTGTCAATAATGCAGTAGAAAAGTTATAGCAATATTCCTCTATTATCTGAATTGTTTTCATCATTTAAATTGACTCTTTTAATCAATTTTCGAAAACAACTTTTGAAATAAATTTTTTACCGAAAATCAGCATGTTGTTTCTTATAAGTCTTATTTGAGGGTTCTCACTGTACAGATATTTTCTGGATGGTTTTTTATCAGAAAGCTGAAAATATTTCCTAAAATGTTAAATCACGCGAAGCTCCAAGAGTCATTTTGCATCGGATGTTTGCAAAAACTTGCTTTAAAAAGTAATGACAATGACAAGCCAGTTTCTCAAACTCAAAATTTGTAATTTCTAACTGAAAAGGATCAATTTGTAACTCAAAAACGTTTCCTTAAGTATATTTTCTCACTCCAAAAGTAAACAATAATTTCAAAAAATGTATTTTAACTTATTTACCGTTGCTCCAAGGGCTGAGATATAGGAGTGCCAGGGGGGGACGTGGCCTCCTAAAAATGGTCATGGTTTGTTAAAATAGATAGCATAAAAAATTCTACCTTGGGCGCTGAACAGAAGAATCTTTACCCATGCCCCCCCCCCTCAAGCAAAAATCGTATTTCAGTCCTTGAGTTACTGTAGTTCTTAAGGGTTGTTTATCTATTATTTATTTCTATAAAAAGAAAGCACTTCAAATGAATATTGTTCATCATACACTTCTTCAGTTTGACAACAAATTTGTAAATATGTGTTTAGATAAATTGATTTTGTAACGAATTTGTGACACAATACTTTTAAAATTGGTTTTTAATTTGTCTCTAACTTTGAAGGAAAGTGTTGGGTTGATATATATTATAATTTTTAAAATCATTTTTTATTAGGCAATCGCATGTTGAGCTTTAGTTTGCATGCCATCGTGAACACAAAACCAAAGAAGCGATAGAATGTGTTTTTGGTACCTGTTTTTTATGACGGCTATTTATTTCATTTTTATTTTGATGTAAATTGTAAAGATTAAAACATAGTAATAGATATATTAATAATATAATAAGTAATGAACATATAATGAAAATATATATAATATACAATAACAATACATGTATCATGTAATATATAACATATATGCCGGATGGCCGAACAAATTTCTCATGTTTGCAAAGCTGCTCTCAGGAAGCTTCAGCTATGTGGATTTTGTTTTTGCTTAAATTTTATATAAGAGGCTTCGATTTATAGTTTGATACCTTGTTTGTCAAAATCTACCCAATGATTACTGAGTTATATCTGATAACACTTCGCTGAAATTACAATTTCTGAAATTACAATAACAAGATGAAATACTGCGTTTTGATTGGTGCCCAGGATTTGCCGGGCAAACAGCAAAATTAGGTCCCAAGATTTGACTAGTAATGTTTTGGATCCCTAGTGGAGCGAAGTGCAATCAGATATAATAAAGAAACGGTGGGAAACACAGGACTCGTGTAGGAAGTCTACCCTCCAATATCAAATTTAAGCAAAAACAGGACATCAAAGTTAAAGCTCCCTTGGAACAGCTTTGCAAACGTTGGGACATTTAATACTAATATCTATGACATAGATATCTATGACAAAATCAATGAAACAATCATTGTAAAGTAAATCAATGACAAAATCAAAGACAATTTTCTATTTATTGCCAGTTTAGATAGAGGATCGAAATTGAGGCTTGTTATACCGGTCATTTTGTGACTTGTGAGAAATCTTTCAGCGCCAACATTACAATTTTCTGGGTTGATTTTATCGTACTGATTGTATTGTATTATGTTTATCTCGTTACTCCCTGAAGTGTTTAAAACTCTTATACAAACCAATTGGTAAGTGAACATCAGCAGGGGGTGAGAACAAACAATTTAATAACAATTTTAACTTGCCGAAGAAATTTTCTATTTTTTAAGCATGTTTGCATATTAACCCTTTTACTCTTGGAAGTAGCCTGCCTGCAGACTCCACTCTCCCTCCGCAATGACAAAAGCAAAGTATGCACGCAGGCTACCCTGGAAAAGCCATATGGCCCATTGTTAAACAACATAGAACGTCAAAGTTTCAGGGGGCTAACGCCGACATAACTTCATATTAATTTCAGATGTTTCAACGTAAGTTCATTTAAAATCACTTTGGTTGGAATGTGCTACCCCCTGAAAAATGAAATTTAGATAGGATTTACTTGTTAATTAGACAAAATACGGGGTGAATGATTAACGGCGCGCGCAAGATCATATACACTGTTTTTTTTATAAGAAGACACTTAATAAGAACATCGAGGCTCGAATTGACAAAAAATAAGAACAAATTAAGAACATGCTCGGCCTCAGACCAACATTTCCAAAACATTTAACACCATATTTGAATATTTAGTATTCTGAAATTATTTTCGGTGATTGTTACTTTTATACAAATTACTTAAACTATACGAACATGAATGATACTAAACATGAATGATCCAAATGTTGAAGCAAAGCAGGAAAAACTGGTCACGTCTTCAATTGGAATAAAATTATAGAAGAATTATCCGTGCAAAAATAAGAACAATTCAAGAACATTTCAACCTCAAATTCTTAGAAATTTAAGACCATCAAGCCTCAGCAAAAATTACATGGTTCTTATGAAAAAAAGCGTGTAGACTTAGTGACATGGACTAATCCCAGATATATGACAAGTATTATTCGTTATTAAAACTTTTCAAGAACGAAATATACGATTGTTATACTACCCACAATTCAGTAACCCCCTTGTTGTTTCTTAAATTTATACAATTTTACGTTGCTCCATATAGTGTCTTCAGAAGGCAATGATTTAGACTCTGATTATTTAAGAAAATCAAAAAAGCAAAAGTTTCCAATAAATCCCACCTGTCAAAATGCTTGTACAGCTGATCAAAGATCTATGGAAACTCTCATTGCAACTTTATTGTATTTCACCTCATGTTTGTTTGTTATGTGAAAACAGTTCTTGTGGGCTTATAGACATGTTTGAAGTAGTAGATGGTGACCTTGCCTTGTTGTGTGTGACGTCCTAATACGCAGACTCATTTTGCTCCATCAAACCAGCAGTAAATCATCAGAAACTCAAATGTTAATTTTTCTCTTTAAGCTGCCATGAACTTAGCTTTCCACCAAAATATAACGAAGCTTCTATGCGTGATTTCTGTGAGTGATTAGCTCAATTATGGATGATTTCTAGGAGTGATTAGCTTCATTATGAGTGATTAGCTCCAAATCAAAGCTTGCCAGTTTGCGTTTTCTTTTCTATTTTAATTCATATGTAATCAATCATGAACAATCATGATTAAAAACAATTAATTAATTGAACCTTTGTTCTCTATTGTTCTGATAACAATGCCCCCCCCCCCAATCTGTAAAAGCACCCGAAAGCGTTGTTACATTATTGACTCGTTACGTTTTTCCCAATCCTAACTTTTGCTGATGTATGTTTCAAAAACATTTCGGTGTAAACAAATATATTATGACCATCAAAGGATGCATTTTGGCAACATAAGATTGGAACAAATGGGATGGTTTTGTCATTGAAAACTAGATACAAACAGGTAATGAAATAATATTATTGTTTTTGTATCTGCTAAAGATATCATATTTTTCAGTATGTCCTAAAAAATAAATTAATCCACTTCGTATTTATGCAAATCTCTTGACATCAATGTATTTGTGAGAGTGTTTTGATCAAGCCTTTTGTGAAACGGTTTACTCCAAACGTATTTATGCCAGAATTTAGTCTTTGTTAATATACATTCATTACTGTTCAGTATGAAAATCTATTGTTTATTTGCGGCTTATGATCTTTGATTTACTTGTAAGATTTATATGAATATGCTTAGGGATGAAAAATGATCACACAATCTCAGGCTGAAAACAAATTGACCAGAGAATGCAATGTTTGCTGTTTTGAATTTGTGTTATTTTATTCTGCAGGTAACCTGTTATAATCGGGAATTGTTTTCTATTGTGCGATGAATGAATTCATATTCAAGCTTTGAAAAAGCAAAAAGACATCGAGTTCATAATCTTGACGAAGAAGGAAGGATGCTCTTTTTGCAGTTCTGGAAGAAACTTTATTTTCTGCTAAATGGTAAGCAAAATATTTTACTTTTTGTTCATATGAATATTCTACTTTTGGGTTTTTCATTCGTTGTCAATTTTTCAATTTATTTAGTTGAACACCAGTAATTTTAGTTGATCTGTGTGTTGTACGAAAAATTACAGTTTTTGAAACGTTTTATCTAAAAATGTTTGCTGCATTTCGGTCGCCTCTTCGGCGTTAATTTTTCTTTTTAGCACTTGGCATTTTCAGCAGTTGAAATAATTTTGTAGTTTAACTGATAATTGACAAAATTATTTCATGAAGTTTGGAGCAATTTTTTCGTAAACTGGTTGTAGAGAGTTTTCCGAAGATATTTGAGAAATGCGGGAAGAACTTTAAAGCAACGAAGAACTTTAATGCTTCTTTAAATAATGAGATAGGGAGGGGGGCAAGAGGGCATCTCCATCCAGCCTGCAGCTTCCCTGCTTCTGTTATTACATTTATTATTTTGTTATTACTCTTTCTGCATGTTTTTTTTATTTGAGAGATTCGTGAATTTTTTAAAGTTAAAATTAATGTGAGTTTAATTTTGCTTCTGTTTGATATCATGTTTGTCAAAATCTACTAAGTAATCCCTGAGCTATACTAAAGGAAATCTAACGTCAATGACTTTTTCAACGCGTTAATGTAGTATTTCAGCAGATTGCAGCTGCAGATATCTTTTATTTTTAGTTTGATTTATTATCATTCAGTGATTATCAAGTAGATTTTGACAAGCAAGGTATCAAACTCTAAATTGAGCCTCTTATTGCAAATTAAAGCAAAAACAGAATGATCAAAATAAAACATCTACTGGCCTAAAAAATGTAACGACACTTGCAAAGCTGCTATGGATGAAGCTTCAGTTTCAGTTTCTCATTTTAAGCTTAGTTTCAATACATTTGTTTTGCTTGTCGTTGATGTAAGAAGCTGGAACTTAAAGTTGGATACCTTGTTTGCCAAAATCTACGAAGTAATCCCTGAGCTCAGCAGATTGCAGCTGCAGACATCTTTTATTTTTTGTTTGGTTTATTATTATTCAGTGATTATCAAGTAGATTTTGACAAGCAAGCTATCAAACTATAAATTAAAGCAAAAACAGTATCATCAAAACTATAGCTCCTCCGCAGCAACATTGCAAACGGAGACAATTCTCGGGGGCCACTCGGTACTTTGGTACTATCTATCAAATCGATGAGAAAATTTTGGGTTAAGATTTTTTTCTAAAATAAGCATACAATTGTTTTATCATGTGTAACAAATGAGAATAATATTGACTTTTAATTTAATGCAGTTTTGCAACTGATAAAACATGTTCTATTAATTTTTTTGTTTAGTTTTGCAGGTTATCATTATTGATATGATAATATCTGACTTCTCACAACAGTTTCGTGACAAAAATACGTGTTTCCACGTGATTTAATCGCATTTTATATGATTGTTCAGAACTCGAAACCACCCAATGACCTAATAGATTACTTATCTTTTTAAGCCATTGAAAGAAATACGTGTTTGCATTATTTGATTTTTGAAAATATGCTTGTTTTCAGACTCAACGAACACAGCCATTTATGTGTCTTGTAACTGAAGCCAGAAACAAAGCAGCTCAAAGAACGATGTTGTATTGATTGCAAAAGCTTACGCAAATCGTGGAGCAAATTTGCTGTGTTTGAGGTAATTTAAAGAATTCATAAAAATTCGATTTTGTTACCAAAAAAGCGAGACCTTGAACAAAGCGAGACCTTTTAGGTTGCTTTTTTATTTTGTTGAATTTGAAAGAAAATTGATGAAGAGCAACGATATATTTCGTGGACATGAAATTATTTCGGGGCGCAAATCAGTGTGAATTTTGCGTGAAAAAAATCAGCGTGAATTTTGCAACTAAAGGACAATCGCGTATTGATTTCCATGGGGAGTTTCAGTTGTTAAATGGTTTTAATTCTTAAAAAGAAAACGATAATGATTACGTTATATAAAAAATGGAACTTTTGCTTCCTCTATTTCTCCTATCGAGTGAGAAGGGGCACTACCTCTCTGCTTCGGTGTCTCGGGTGCTCTCAGGGTTATAATTGTGTTTACATTTGTTAATCAAACGTTCAGCGCCGGGAAAACATCGGAAGGGGGGAATTCACTACATTTGTATATGGGTATGTGCGTGCCATATTTTTGGGTCTGAAATTTCAGTTGAAAGCCATGTTTTTGGTCTGAAATTTCAGTTAGAGCCAATTGTTAGTAGGTTCGTTGGCCAAAGTCATACAGAACATTGTTAAGATTGGCAATTGCTTATAGGGACCTAGTTTTCTAAAGAAATTTACCGTCCATATTTTGGGTAAGAAATGAAGCATACCAATAGTTTTGGGTGCAAAATTTTCAATTTACCCCTATTTTGGGTTTGAATTTTAACCTTCATGGGCAAACCCTCGTATGCAGATGTAGTGAGCAGCCCTTCCCTGGGAAAACATCACTGTCGCACAGCCACTGGCCGGTAGAAGGTTGAAGAAAACCAAACAATTTGCCACACCCAAACTACGCCTACTTTCCATTTTTTTAAGCGAGGCATGTTTCTCCGAGTTCACGCTCGGAGGAAGGTTGGTCACTCTTCTGGACTCTGCAAAAGTTCTTTTAAGCACCTGCTGGAAAATTTGACATTCTTTCCTTTCAAAAATGCGGTTGCTTGCCGACCATTACTAATATACTTTATTGCATGGGAAATACATGTCACACCTACTTTAAAAATTAAATCATCTGAAAATTTGATTTACAAACACATGTAGAGTCGTGATAAACATTGTATCGTGATTGCATTTTGATCGGAAATATTTTTATTGCTTTTTATTTGGTAATTAACGGCATCGTAGAGTATTCAGTCTTTTGACTTTTGAACTCATAATAAAATTAATGAAAGTATTGCCCACAAAGAGTTTTGTAATGTTAACGAACGTGATATTTTGTCTTTAAATTAGTCAACAGGGTTCAGGAGGTAAAACTGCAGTTTTTCAAAGTGTGAAAGTTTTTTTCTTTTTTAGTGATTGGTTGGTTTTTTAGCTACAAATTATGCCGACTGAGTAAAAATATTCAAATATTTGAAACTCGGCAAAAAATTTGATTTTGTTATCGATCTTAATACTTTCTTTTCTAGCATTCATTTTCTTGCAAATTTGTACCCGTACCAAAACAAATAGAACGGCTCGGATGAAATTTTGTAATGTAAACAAGTTTGCCAAGTTAATAAACTTGATTAATTTCAACAAGTTAAGAGACAAGTTAATTTCTAAACGTGTTTTTGGTTTTATGGAGCAATTTATTATCTTTCGTAGATTTCACGTTGCTAAAGCCTACCGCACACGGCAGATTTTTGTCTTTCAAAGACGAAGACCATTCTTTCCTCCCAAAACGTTACTTCACAAAAATTTACTCCCAAAAAGTTACTTCACAAAAATACACACCTGTTGCCAAATATCTTAAAGTAATTGCAAATCTTTCATTTGGTGAAATTGATCTCCTCATATTTGTGTCCTGGCGTACAATTTTATGTTGAATGCTTTCGAGTATCAAATTAAACATCTCCTCGTCCAATCTAAAGTATTTTCGAAGCATTTGTTTGTCATCAGCAGCTAATTCTTGAACAATATTGTTAAAAACTCCTTGCTCGTTTCTCCGAGAGATCCAGCCTCTTACCCAAATCGTCCTGTTCTTAAGGCACCGTTTCCTTCTCTTTAAAATTAAAAACAACGCCATTTTGCCATTTTGCTGCCATTTTGCAATGAAACGAATTGAATATTGGCGCCAAAACTCATTTCCTGCTACATTTCGCGCGTCTTTGAACGACAAAAATCTGCCGTGTGCGGGATGTCAATGATTTTCCCAAAAACAAAAATCTTCGTCTTTGAAAGATAAAAATCTGCCGTGTGCGGTAGGCTTAAAAGAGCAGTTGGTTCTTCAGTTAAAACTCACAGGCCTTCAAATATTTTAAATGCGAGGAGAATCTGTTAAAAACGCCACTTTAATTTCATTTTTTCGTACGTTACAGGAATAACGTAACCATTGGAAACAGAGCTGAGATTTCGATTGAATAAGAAAATGCAAAAAATTCAACGAGAGCAATTGCAACATCGACAGAATCTGAGTTTGAGGATTCGTAGTCTCTTTTCGCTATGCGACGAGGAAGGAAAAGGTTTCGTTACCAGGGAAGGGTTGTTCAGATTAACGAAAGAAATAGCGTTAACAGAGGAAGAAGTTAATAACGCATTTTTTTATTTGGATAAAGACAAAAACGGTTCTCTTAGTCTTGAAGAGTTCATGGAAGGTTTTCAAATATTTCTTGGTACCGAGCAAGTTTCGAGCCAAACTTACGAGCACAATGAAATATCAGACTCGTCGCAATTGTTTGACTTTATTGATAAAGACGGGAAAGGATTTATATCGAAAAGTGATTTACAAGCAGTCGGGAAAGATTTTGGGTTAAGTGAAGATGAAATTGAAGCAATTTTCGTGATACTCCACAAACAAGGAAAGACTGTTTTAACATACAAAGATTTTAATGCAGGATTGGAGAACTTGTCTTCTTCTGGATTTGAAAATGACGAAGCTTTGATTGGAGAAGAAGTTTTTACGAGTGAAGCTGAGAATGAATTCGAGGAACAGTAAGTGAAATTATTACAAGCCTCCTAAGGTAAAAAAAAATGTATTTTATTTGTTTTAGTGACGCAAATGGATGAATGTGTAGAGGGGAACTCGAGTCTTTAGGACCGAAATTGCATCATGTCAGAGTCAACATACCATTCTGATAAAGATGGTTGCGAAAGATGAGTTTTTGTCCATAACTATTTGCACACATTTTCATAGAGTCAGTGCTGATTTTTATCAAGAACATCAAGATTTTTGAGAAGAGGCCTATTTTCACCATCTTTTACTTTAACCTTTAGATTTTACCTTTCCATAATTCTTTAACCTGTAGTTTTATCCTTTTCATAACATTTAGCTAGGCCGGAAAAGTTTAGTTTCAAAGGTTGTAGACGTTAATTTTTTCATAACATTTAGCCAGGCATGAAACCTTTAGTTTTAAAATTCTCTAACCTTTAGCCTTTAACCTTTTCATAACATTTAACCAGGCCCGAAACATTTATTTTGAAAGGATATAGACTTTAATCTTTTCATAACATTTAGCCAGGCATGAAACCTTTAGTTTTAAAATTATCTAACCCTTAGCCTTGAACCTTTTCATAACATTTAACCAGGCCTGAAACGTTTAGTTTAAAAGGATATAGACTTTAATCTTTTCATAACATTTAGCCAGGCATGAAACCTTTAGTTTTAAAATTCTCTAACCTTTGGCCTTTAACCTTTTCATAACATTTAACCACGCATGAAACCTTTAGTTTTAAAATTCCCTAACTTTTAGCCTTTAGCCTTTTCATAACATTTAACCAGGCCCGAAACATTTGGTTTGAAAGGTTATAGACTTTAATGTTTTCATAACATTTAGCAGGCATGAAACCTTTAGTTTTAAAATTCTCTAACTTTTAGCCTTTAACCTTTTCATAACAATTAGCCAGGCCCGAAATGTTTATTTTTAAGATTCATGGCTATAATGTAGTTTTCACGAGTTTTCAATGCTGAATCATTTTCATATACATTTTAACACTGCACTGTTCATTGCTTAAACTTTGCATGCCGAATTTATTTCTTATGAACTGGAAACTCTTCTAAAAGGTTTATTATATATGATTTAGCACATATATTAGGGTATACCCCCAGAATTTACTTCCAATAGACAGGCGAATCTTGTACAAATTTTTACAGTATGATTGTTCATGCCTTTTTCTTATGTATTCTCATAAACATGCAATGAAGAGAGATTACGATACGATACCGCAGGGAGTATGGTAACGCATGACAACTCTGCGACAAATACATAAAAATACAAAAATTACATATTACATGTATACAGATTACATATTCTGTTTGCGCCAAAAGGCCGGAACTTCTTTGATGAGCTACCAAAAATCGTGTACTGCACTGGTTCCAATGATTACAATTGATATTCACGATGATTACAACTGTCGATGCTTGTGCTTGCATTACAAAAGATTTTACAAACGTTTCGACCTCACTGAAGCTCGAAAACATTGAAAAACATTTATATCATTGAGGTCGAACATTGACTTCATACTTTGAAAGGTAATGAAAAGCCTTTATCCAAACTGTGAAAACTATGTTTGAAAATTGAAAATGCATGAAAATTGAAAGTATCTTTGAGAGCAAGCGTCGAAAAAAATCGCCAAAAATTGTTTTTAATTGGTTTAGCCCTTTACGTAAATATCAAATTTAATCATTGCAATCCTTGCTGTACAAGATTTTTGGTAGCTCGTCAAAGATGTTTGGTTTTTTGTTTTGGCGCACCTGGTATATACCAGAAAATGAGATGATGATGCAGGGAAGCTTGCAGCGGAGAATTACTGAAAGCGTTCTGTAGCATGAATAAACGTTCATGCTACAGATCAATCGTTGACCTTTCGTCTCCATATAAAACGAATTTGAGTAAAATTTCATTTGAAAGGTAGGAAAAACCACGAGTTAGCGATATTGCATTTACAATGTTAAGTAGATCGCGTCTGAACTTGTTTGTTATTTGAGTGGATAATATATAATATCTCATCTCGCCTTTCCAAGAGGGGCAAAAAGTTAACTGAATGGTTTATCGAGACTCAACGTGGCAAGGAAGAAAGAATAATCCTATTGCGCCATGGCGATCTTTGACGATCGATTGGATCCAGTCAAATCTACAAAAATATGATTTACGATTAAAGCTAACATATACTTGTGAGCATTCAGCTGGATAAACGTTGACACCAAGAGCGAGAACAAATTAAAGTGAGAATTCTTTGGACATATAAAGTGGGCAGAGTCACTTGCTTGTTTGATGTTAAAGTTGAAGAAAATGACTGTAATGTTGGACGTGAACAATTTTAAAGGGGGGCTACTGACTGTAAAATTCTAATGTGTTTTACCGGGTTTGAGAGAGGGTAAAATTTCACTCATTCTTTTGACAAAACAATTTAAAAAATTTAAAGTTTATTTTTAAGATGAATACACAAAGCGTTAATTTGTCTAGCCACGAAACTGAAAGCACATGGTATTGCAATGAAGAGGTAGACGACTTTCCAGTTTGAACACCATGGTTTGAAAAGGTTATACTTTGAAGATCACAATTTTTTTACAATAGCTACTAAGGTAATTCAAACCAACTTTGTATACTTTACATTGATATGATGAAAAATGTTTACGAAATATGAATCAATTTGTGTTGCAAACGTTTTTATCACAATTGACGCAAAAACAAAACGTGTTCAAATCAAACGAAGAAGAACAAAGCCCATAAACGATTGCGTGGAGCAAATTGTTGTTTCAAATAAAAAGTACGTCTTTCAATATAAATGCGATTTGAATGAATTCACTTTTTCTAGTATGGTTCTTGCTTGCACCTCCCGTCGATGTTTGAAAAAGCACTGAATATTTACCATGGAGATGAATATGAAACATTTGAGCGTGTGTCGGTTTATTCTTTCTTTTCAAGGAACAAGAACACAAGATTTACCAAATTTCATTGATTTCCTGCTGTTTTTTTTTTAATTAAAACAAATTTAGATGCCTATGAGAGATAGGAGTGTGTATCAGATTGATGAAGATTATCTTATCTCATAAAAGCCAAACAAACCACTGTCACATACAGGCCCATCGAAAATGGGGGGGGGGTTAGGGGGTAATGAGCGCAACTGCCCCTGGGCCCGCATAAAACCACTGCTAATTTCAGGGGTCCGAGTTAAGAAAAATTAGTTTAAATCCTATAAATGTAACTTGATGTAGTGATGGAGGGCCCTCCAAACTTTAACTTATACAGGGCTTGTCGTTTCTCTCTGTGGCCCTGCTACATGTAAGCTGAATGAACGCTCTTGGGATACTCAGAAAGGAGTTTATAAAATGTTCTAAATTTTGCAAACACCTTAGTTCTGTGATGAGAAATGGTGTAAATATGCTCAACGTTCTGTACGATGCCAGTAGAATTTGCAACTTTGCCGACATTGCGTAAATACATTTTACTGTAGAATTTAATTCCGGCAACATCATTTTTTGTGCTTGTATATTTTGCTATTAGAATTGATAATAGAATTCCATTTTCTGTATGTTTTTATTCAATATTGATAGAGACGTTGTTTGCTATTGTATAAAGACAGTTTTATGATTTTATCTATTCAGCGGGATAAGGTAAATGCGATATCATTTGACGTTAAACGGAACGAGATACTGCCGACAAAAAACATGTCGTCATCGTGCATACGTAACTTCTTCCATATCCCCAGAGCCTTCTGGTTGCTAATTTTCCGAATTAGCAAAACAAACTGGTGGTAGTTAACGATCAAAATTTATTTTTAAAAATGATCATAAATACCCCCGTCTCAACGCCCCCGTCGAAAGTGATTTGATGCCACGTCTTTTTTTTTATAAATCATCAGTCATGTTGTACCTGTTATATTTGTTAAACTGTTATTCAATTTGACGTGATTTTATTTTGATTGAAGTAAAATTGACAGAGTCTGCAAAAGGGACACACTTTCTTGGATGATTTTGTATTGAGTCAATGCTCTTAGCATACATGAAGTTGTAATTGGAGAATTCTCTTGAGTAAATTATATTTGCAAAATGTTGCAGTATGATGAGTAAGTTTGTTGTGATAATCGAGAATTTATGATTGGTTAATTATGATAGGTACTCTATTTGAACACAAACCAATGTTGAACTCATAATGAACATGTCTTTCTTTTTACGTAAATCGCTCTGAGATGAATGAAATTGAAAATATTTTGACAAAACAACTAAATTTCTGTTTATTTATGGTTTGAAAATTTTTAAACAGTAAAGACACTATTATACACCCCTAAAACATTACAATCATCTTTCTTATTAAAGTATGCCAGAACTTTGAATAAAAACGTGATTCATGTGAAACCGAATGAGATACAGTATACATCATGGAGGGTGGTAAAGGATTTTTTCGTGATCCGTGGTTCATATTTTTAAAAAACTGCGATCGTCAGAATACGGCTGGAGCGACGGGATCGACTGAATAGTTTACATTTGTTCGCTGTTTTCAATTTTGTAGCGCTATAGTATAGCTTTTGGCAACAAATAAAAAAAAGTCTTCAATAAAAAGAAATATTATCCTTCGAGCATGCAATTTTTAACCTGCAGCAGTTTTGTAAACGTGGCGATTTTCCAAAGATTTATAGAATGAAATGAAGAAACCAAAAAAGCACCATTTTTAGGTATAGGAGAGATTTGCAAAAGAGGAATTAGCTGGCAGCTTTCATACTTCATCACTCCTTCTATAAAGCATAATATATAGAAGGATACCTGAGGGATACCGTTTGACAAATTGATAACAGAAGGATACCTGAGGGATACTCTATAGTAATAATGAAAGTAAAAATATAACTGCAATGGAGATTGAGATATATTGTATAAATATTCATGCGATGTAAAATCTCAATACTGTACGAATGATTCCTTTCGTTATATATATAAACCTATATTCCAAGGGCTCTACCGCCTGCGTTTTTGGGTGGACGCAGTTTTCCGTGAAAATTATAAATGTTAAGGCGTGAGCCGTGAATTCGGGGAAATTTCGTAATAATCCACCGATATTCCACTGATAACTCCATTTATCTATGGAATATCGGTCACGTCCAATATTTCGTTGAAAAAATCTAATTAAACACGTCATATTCATTGGCGGGTCGCAGTAACAATATTGGCAAATACTTGACATCAGCAAATTTGTTTAAACATCGTGTTCCTTAGTATAAAAAACAAATAGACCAATAATAACAAAACCAACGCTGCTTATTTTGTTTCACGTCTTGTTTCTTGCTTTAATTTTCTTCGGTAATGGAGACTCAACTCAACAACACATCATGATAAAAATTGTGAAGAAAAATTACCAAATGTTTTCTACTTCTTCTAACGTTAGAAAACAGGGAAAATCGTTTTGTTTGACATTTGATTATTTGAGAGTAAAAATACGTTCAATGTTGTTTTTTCTCATAAGAACAGCTAGATTCGATTTCAGCCTGAATTGTTATAATTTTTGGACTGATTTTCAACCCCTCACCCTTCTAATAAACATCTTCGAAGTTTGTTTTAGGTCAAGTGCTCAAAGCCTGCACACTTTTTGTACTTAACGTAAGAAATTTCTAATTTACCAAAAAAGTTTACTTAAATCTCAGCCCATCACTTCCTATAAAGGTTGTTCTTATAGAAACAGTGTAAGGCATCATGGTTTTCCAATGAGTCGTTTATAAAAACCAAAAATATCAAAATTTGATCCCACAACAGTATTATCTCATACTAATGTTTCAAAATGTGTATAATTTCTGGCACCATGAACATTATTAGATATATAGATAATTTACAACGTACATAAATTTTAGCTTAATTGTTGGATAATCATCATAAAAAGAACTGTAATTGCAATGTGACTTGCGTTGGCGCGTAAAATTAATGATGTATGTTTGCCTGAAATTGATTCATTATAAAACTAACCAGAAGCCATAAGTACACATAAATGTGCGAGAAAAGTGTAGGTTGTATGCTATAAAAGCCAGACTTCATTGAACTTTTAGCAACATACGTAGGTGTGTTTGAAAGTTTCTATTTAGCAATCTTTTATTTGTTCTAAGTGGCGACTACGAAATAAGACAGCTAAAAAATATTTAGATAAGAAGAGGGTTCATCTGGTTCTGCGTTTTTATTGAATTTAGATTTTTGTTTTGTTTTCCAAATAAATTGAAAATTATTTTTAAAACATGAACTAGCGTTATTCAACAAGTGACGAATTATTGCAAAATATCATGTACCTGCCTTTTCCTTGAAAACCTACAGTTTGTGTGGGTTTCCTTTGTATTTTAATGACTTGTTTTAAACACGGAAAGCATTTTTATGATATACATAACATTTATGCTTAAACTTTTTTGGTAACTTACAAATTGCTTACGTTAAGTACAAAAAGTGTGCAGGCTTTGAGCACTTGACCTAAATTTAAAATTCCATCTAGAGTTTGAAGAGGATCGTGCGGTCTTTTTAATGTCTACCATTTTGAATCTACCATCATTGTTGTTTACAATTTTACTTTCCCCGCGTGATTCCAAATTATGTTTCTTTGCCAACGATGAGCAGCCAAGCGTAAAGAGGAAGACCATTGAATTTGGAAGTTTGTCTTTTTTTATTGTGAAACGTTTAGAACGGAAATTATGAACTTGTTTTTACTTCGATTTGCAGGGAAGCTAGCATGAATTTGTCAGAATATGGTCAAGATGAATTGAAGACAATTTTAACGGAAAAAGCAACAGAATTATTCACGATTTGCGACAAAGATGGGAAGGGGTTTATCAGCCAAGATGATTTGTTGGAGTTGACAAAAGAACTTGCATTGTCAAAAGAACAAGTGGAATCTGCTTTTCACAAACTCGATAATGACCACAACAATTTCTTGACGTTGGATGAGTTCGTGGAAGGTTTTGGGGTTTTTCTTGGAGTTGAAACAGAGCAGTGTTTAGACCCTGAAACGGAACGAAGACAAGAGAAAGCAAGAGAGCTTTTTAACCTTTGTGACGAGGGATCGAAAGGTTATGTAACCAAGACTGATTTGATGCGATTGACAGATGAACTGGGATTAACTAAAGAACATGTAAATTTAATTTTTGATCAATTAGATGAAGATCGTAATGGATTTTTAACAATATATGAATTTACTCATGGCTTTAGTGATTATTTAAATGATAATGACAAGGAAGAGCATTCTCTGGAAGTTCCATTGACTCAAAACATCGAGGAGGAACATGATGGAGAGTTTGGAAATGACAAAATTTTGGTTTTTGAAAAACAGATATCAGTGGACCAGATTGACGCAAATGCAAGAGCTCTTATAAACAATATTGATGAATACATTGGAGAGTAAGTGTAGTTAGTATAGTTGTGACCTTGCCTTTTAAGTCGACTTCACAAAACCTGAGATTGATTTTTGTGTTGTACGCATGAGAAAGACCTTTGATGCACATTCTTTGCACATTTGCAATTTTTTGCTGCCATGGGCAAGCATGCAAGACTCAGAAGTTTTTGCTGATGGGGCGAGCTTATCACAGGACTGAAGCTACTGTAAGTTGAATCAGTTGTCACCATCATTCTGCAAATGCAAAAAGACCAAGCATCTATGAGTGTACAATAATGCGAGCAAGAAAATATATTTTCCCTCTGAATATGAAGCAAGCAGCAATTCTGGTGGGCAATCCAAAATTTGATTTTTATGTGCATGTGAACACATTTTCTACTCATCTAGGTTCATGCATATAACTATTAGCCTGAAATATCATCTTCCACATGCATTTTACAATAAGACAAATAGACCAATTGGAATGATGTAAAAACCAGTTTGCTTTCTTCACTCAGTTATGAATTTAAGTGGGGCGGCTTTTAATTGAAGCATTATGGTATGTCTAAACATTTTTTCATAAGAACAATCTTTATAAAAAACTTGCACATGCTTATTTTAGTTCACTTACCAAAGAGCAACTGGCTGAGTTGTGGAAAACATTACAAAAAACAGATTCCAAGACACTAAATCGGTTTGAAGAATTTCTGTTGAACATATCAAATGAAATCAAGAAGGCCAAATTAGAGACTGTTCATCTGGAAAATACTCTCAAAAGGTACTTTGTTTTATTTGCATCTTTTTTTTGTATCAGAATACTGTTTGTCAAAAAAGGTTGAAACTTGTTTGACAGAGTTTGATGATAAAAATACCGCTTTAAAATTGCTAATATTGTATAAGTTATTGATAGTTACTGTAACTTACAATTTGGTACCTTTCTTTTTAAAATTGATGCTTTGGGTACTGAGATATTCATCTTCAAATACCAGGTTTGCAATCACAACAACGAAAATAAAGCTTATAATTAAAACAGACACAAAAAAAAAAAAACAATACCGCAACACACTGGAAAATACTTTGTTGTTGCCTTTAAATTTAATGATGCAAATCAGTGGTGCAAAAGTAGCTGATTTTATTTTTAAATTTTATTTTCGCACTGTCTTCTTTTTTTGACTTTTACTGGGTGTAGCTTAAAGGCTGTTTAAATGGAGACTCTGGTTTCAAGATAATACAAATTTAGAATTTTCAGAAGAGTATCAGGTACACAAGGCACTGATTTTGCAGAGTAAGGTTTAGCAAATTGTAATTCCTAAACAGTTGCAATATGATCATTTCAAGGATAAAAACTTTTAATGAAAGATGCTGTATATAAAGTAAAATTAACAAAATTATAAAGTTAATCTATTAGGTTAAAGACAGAATAAAAATCCAAGTTTCCCTGTTAATTTTAATTATTAAATATTGCTAAATATTAAATACAGTAAGCCAACATCTTTATTTTATTAGATCATATCAAACATTTACCTTCTTTTTAGGACACCTAGTATTATGTTTGCTTGTAGTATGTATTTCAGGTGACTCAAACAAACTTTAACTGTACTCAAAACAATGTCCAAAGTACAAACTTAGAGTTTGGGATATCATTCAGTCATCTGCAATCACCTTTATTTACCTGCCCAAAACTGAAAATTTAAATTGCCCTCATTTGTGAGCTTTCAAGTCAATTTAAAAGAACACCAGTCATTTCTGGTCTACGTTTTAAAAAAAAACAACCTCTGTGTTCCTGTTATTGACTTAGGAGTTTTGATGAGTTAATATTTTCAAATTTTAAACTCCCAAGTCAACATTAAAGCGAGCAGGTTCTGAAGTATAGGCTAAAATTTTGCTGTAGCTTGTTTTTTAAGATTTTCAATCAATATAATGTGTTTAATGAGCTGCATTGTTTCAAAGATAATTATTTCATTGAAAAATAATGTTTGGTGGAAATTATAGATTAATCACCTGCTGTTGAGATGTCATTTCTCAATATTTTCTGAATTTTTTAATGGATTATATCCATTAACATCAAAGAGTTAATTTGTCTGTTAATTGCTCATTTGCTTTTAACAGGTCAATGTTTACTTTGTAATTTAAATCAGCATATAATATGTAATTTTAACAAAATATGTTTATTGTAGATTTGTGAAAATTTTTAATTTTTGTATGCATTATTCATGTTAACTTCAGCAGATTACCTCATTGTGTTTGTTTTTTATTTTGCTGATAAATGTGGTTTGTTTTTAATCATCTACTGGATGTGAATTTTAGTCCAGTTCAGATGCATGTGACTAGCTTCTAGAATGGTATTTTTTATGTGCATTGCTGATTTGTTACCATGTTAGAAATTGGTTATATTTCATATTTTTTTAGCTTGAAGATAAGTCAGATTTTGTCTTTGACAATATATAGAAGTTCTGTATGTTTAATCTTGGTTTCTATCGATGTGACTTGTTTTTAGTTCTTTGGAATGCATATGAATAAGATTTGTGAACACTGAGAATTTAACAGCCAGAAAATATTGACTTTTTTGGAATTTCTATTCAGGAAATCATTGTCACATGACATTGAAGTTCAAAAATTGTATGAGGAAATGGAACTACAAATTCGAACTGAAAAGACAAAGGTGACAGAACTGGTAAGTCAGTTTTCTTTTTTTTCTTCAAGTGTTTATTTAATGAACAAACACTGCCAGGTACTAGCAAATGCAAAAACATTGCTAACATTTTCTTTGACAAGTATGCTTTGCTGTATCAAGTGTCCTTTTAAGTTTCCTTTTATGTATATCTGGAATCATTCGTTTGTAACACTGCACACTATGCTTATGTTGTGTGTGTTATTCACCTTTTTTATACCATCAAAATAACAGTTTAAAAACACACAAGATTAAATAAATGCACACATTTTACACATTTATTGATGGGAAAGACACTGAGTCATTTTCTTCCCACTTTTAATTTCGCTGAAAATATTTGTGTACATACAGTACATCTATTTACTATGAAAAATAATTACAGAAACTACAGTTGAAAGAACCATCACTGACATGCTTTATCTGTGTAAGTGACTTTCTGGGCGACTTTCTGAATGTTTGACTTTTGATCCATAAAAGATTTCAGCCATTGTTTACTTCCTTAATTCATATCAGCCATGGTTCTTTAAAGAAGAAAAAAGGGACAAAGGGAGACAACAAAAATGATAAAATGCTTCTAGAGTGAGTGAAGCCACCCTTTTTTCTCTATAAAAAAAATTGTTTCTAATATTCAGTCCTTGATCACCAAACGAAAGTAAATTACATAATTCATCAGAGTTTAAACTCATGATCTCTAGAAGTGGGATGTTCATGTTGGCAAGTTGATCGAAGAGATCTCTCCTTTCTGAGTCAAAAAGGGGGCAATGCAGGAGAAAATGCATATTATCTTCATTTGCCATACCACAAGTGCGTTTTTAAACCTTTGTGTGCTACATCTATATATCCTTTCTGTAAAATCTTGATAACTGAATAAGCAATTGACGGGTTTATATATTTAGTAATCAAATCAAATGTACGGGTCATAACCCATTAATAGCTATAGTACGGGCAAGATGTTTTTTGAATTTTGCAACTGAAGGTCAGTTGCTGACTTTCTTCTCATCAACGAAAGTTGTATTGTTATAATTTTTAATTGCGAAACACATGGTTGCATCATTTTGATTCAGCTATTATTTCTTTACAAGTCAAAGCTAACTTTTATTTTCCTCCTTGAGGGCAAAGTCGCATTTTCAATACCACAATAAGCGGACTTCATTCGCTTCTTCTTCAGCGGAATCATTTAGTATTTTTTTTGATGAATGCATATGTATTTGCCCACCGGTATTTTAAAATTTGTAGTATATTCCGTTGTGCTTAGGGGGATACTCCAGGGCTCCTAATAGAGGGGGGATCAAAATAACAGTGGGGCTGGAAATTTCCTGAATTTTCTATGTTGGTGGTCTGAACGGGGTTGGAAAGTTGGATTAGTCTGAATAATATTACTGTAAGATTGGATAAAGAGTAATGCTAGAATACTTCATGTAAAATCAACAAAATGAACGAAATAGTTATACAATTACTAATACAGGTAAGAGTAATACAAATGAGAAAAATGTAATAACAGATAGTAGATAACAGAATTCAAGACACAAAAATTTAATAGTAGGAGGGTGTGAATAACTTCAGGCTTGGGAAAACTACAAATTAAAAATGAAAAGGGGGCCTAGAGTAAGTTAAATGTTTTCCGTATTTTAAAGCAGCACGTGGGCAAAATTTTGATTTAAGAAGAAGCATGATGCCGGATAGTCCTTTGAGATATGTTTATTTTGCAGTTCATTAACATTTTAGTTAGAGCCAATGGATGTAATGAATGCCTGAATTAAATCGTGGTTTACAAATAATTAATGCATGTACTTGTTTTCAGCCAACAAAATAAATTTTTGATGGCATGTAGTTTTGCGATTTAAACTATTTGTTTGATCTGCGAAGTTTTTCATCGTGATTATCAACTTATTGACTTCTTGTGATCAGCAAATAGCTAATCTTCTATTGCGGGAAAAGTTTTATTCGAGAAAATGGCTTCGTTTATTGACATTTTTTCCGTGTTTCAGGAAGCCAGAAAGGAGAAGATAATTAAAGAAGAGCTGACAATGCAATTGCAAGAAAAAGATCACCAGATGAGCCGACTTGTGATGAAGCAAAACGAGGTGAAGGATTTGTGTTTTTGTTTTTATTTTCCAATTTACGTCACGTCAGAAATTGTAACTTAGTTTAAAAGAGCATGCGATAATTTTGGCACCATTTCTAGATATATGACAATTAACAGCTGTACACTATTTGTTCTTAAAAAAGATATTTTGATATTCGGATTTTAAGAGCGAATATTATTTGTCATATATCTAAAGGTGGCATGTGTCATTATCTCAACTATGGTATAACACCGACCATTCATTAGTTGACTTGAATTTCATTTTCAAAATAATAGCTAATCAATTTTTAGTTTTGCTGAACACGTGATGAAGATTTTGTGATAAGATTGGCTATTTCAATAACGTAAACAAACTCATTGTTAAATACGATAAATATACAATAAAAATTCTACCGTCAAATGTGGTTAGTATATAGGGAAGTAATTAAGTAGGCCGCTACCGCTAGATCGAAGGCAACTCGAAGGCTCCTTTTCATTAGCTGCTATCCATGGCGGACAGAGGAGGGTGGCACTCTTTTTCCTTATTTGATAACCACTTACCTCAGCTAAACTGGTATTCATTTACCGACCTCGAAAGGATAGACTGCTGAGTTAGCTGTATGTTGTTTAGGTAGCTGTATGTTGTTTTGGTAGGCTTTGTAGTTATCAATTTGGTGACAAATGTTTTCATGTTTATAAAAGCGTTTGCAAGATAAAAACGTTTGTCAAAGCTTGTATAAAAAATGAGAAAATAAATATTTATTCATTTGCATTTACATGTAAACAACGATTTGATTTCGAAGAAAATTGACGGAAACTTGTAGTTCATTTTATTTATTTTGATTGGCAAGGAAAGATATTTCTCTAATCTTCAGAAAGACTCCTAAATAATTAATTTTTTGTTTTCAAATATTTGTAAAATAATATAAAATTTTTTATTGACTTTCGTTCCTGCTTGCAGCTTGGTCAAACATGTGTTTCTTATAAAATGACATAGCAGATTTTCTGATATACAAATTTTGAATGATCATCCTCAGATACTTGTTCATAATATGTATTTTAGATTTGTTTAGTTAATTGTATATTTCTGGTTAGCTGGTTCAGTTATATAACTCCACATGTTTACGGCTACCTGCTTTTACATTTATCCAAATGAATTTGCATTGATCAACTTGCTGAAATGATTATCAAGTAATTGATTTAAAATTTCTTTCAAAAGAATTCACCGAGCAGGCTTAATTAGTCGTAACGTTGGTAGGGTAGAGAAAGTAGTATGTTGGGTTGTTATGCTTGATGTTTAGATTGTAAATTGGCATTTGTTAAAGCTTATATCTTGCTAGTGTGACTGGTTTCAACTCTGTCTTATGAACCTGCTTGGAGGCTTCAAGGAATTCCTGTTATCAGAACCACACATGTGGAACGTTGACAGAGTAATCATTGTTCAACATAAATGCTATAATACCAAAGATGTATCACTTTTGAGGCTCCTGTATTTATTTTGACTCTTGTTAAAAAAAGAGTCAAGAAATCTTGTTTTCAGAAAACGTTTGTTTTAAGTAATTTCTTATGTCTCACAAGGAACTGGATTAAATTGATTACTACAAGGAACTGGATTAAATCTTAGACACAAAGATACTGATACATCAGACATGTCTTTTTATTCAAAAATTACTGAACTGGCTCTAAACACGATGCTTTCTGTGAATGGAAATACAGCTTTTGATTTTTTAAATGAGAAAGCTATGGATTCGCTTGCGTGGTCCTTTTATCGTGGGATGGAGGCAGCGTGGAATGCTGTTATCAGCCAAGAGGAAGAAGAAGAAATGGTAATAATTATCTGTAGTTTGTGCAACACTTTTAATCTCTGAATAAAGAGTTTGAAGTAGACAGGTTATGATGATTGTGGAACCTTTATTCTGTGTGGATTAGTTTACCTTACGAGACAGTTTGTACTTAAAATGATTGTATGCAGACACGGAGAACATTTCTAATTTTTCAGTAATCAATTTTACAGAAATTTGAGAGGTTTGGAATTTTTTTCATGGTGTGTAATTATGTTTGCCTACTGCAGGATTTTTCCTCAAGGGCTGTATATGGTTAATTTTTGAAACTTTTTTGTGAAATGTTTCATTTGAGGTTTTCAGAAGACACAACTGGGAAACGTGATTTCATATTCTGTCTTTAATTTAATAGACGATAAATTTGACGGAGAACGTTGATTTTTTGTTAATTTTACTTTTGCAGTATCTTTCTTTATCCTTGAAATGATCAACTGTTTAGAAAATAATGAAACACAAGAAGTTTAACATTTTGAATTAATAGTATCTTACAGACATATTAATAGACATAGCAATCGAATCTAAAAATAAACAAAGTAAAACGACAGTGACGGTTTCTTATTGGTTTACCGTTTGAGCATGTGACATACTTCACTTCTTATTGATCTAAAATACATTGTGTTTCCGCGTGGCTTATGCCACTTTTAACTCTGTTTATTTGCTTTAAATAAGAGTTAGAGTTACATCCTGAAATAAAAAGTTTCACTGTATTTTGCTAAATGTTTGGTAAAATTGGTAAAACGTCTGTTCGTATTGCTGAGGACGCATTATTTTTTGTTTGCAATTTTGAGATATAGTTTTGTGCGGCCATTTCTAGAAATAATATAACATAGTATTTTTCACATTGTCTAAAGGAAATTAATAACCTAATAACGAGGTGGTAATCAATAGACGCTAAATATGTTTTGTTGCCAGATTGAAGCTTTGTTTCTTAAAAGAATAAGATACGAATTTATAGGCGTCGTGAATTGACTGAAGTCACATTGTTACAATATGCGTGGAGTACATATAGGAAAGCCGCTACATTACCTGTTAAGACGGGTATAGCTGTTTCCAAGGCTGGTATATCTTTGCATGTATATATGGTATATATGATGGAATCGTAGATAAAAAACTACTGTTTTAAATTTGTTATTCTAACAAAGGAATTGTTGCAAATATTGTAAAAAGATATACAAATGCGAAAAAGTAGGAAGGAAAAAACGCATTAACAGCATTTTTAATGATTATATCAACCTTATAACGAATAATGTATCGTTATAAATATCGCCAAATATGCTGATAACAGTTAGTAACAACATGACAGTAGTTAAAGGCCCATTGCTAACCAGCAGCCATTGCGGCGAAAGTTACCCATGTTACATTTCTTTGATGATTTTTGTGTTATCTGAAAGTAAGTTTTGGCCTAGTAATGACTTATCAGCAGCCGAAAAGGCCGTGTTTCTCTACTTCGTGGCCAAGATCAATTTGTTTAGTATAAATTAGTTAGTTAGATTAGTTAGAGAACCGTATAAATTTAGTTTTTGCTATTTGTGAAGATCTTGTTGCAGTATTTTTTGTTATGTAGGCACGCAGAGGCTGCTGGTTAGCAATGTGTCTTAACTTGAGCATAGAACGGCCAATTATGGTGGTAGGAAAGAAAAACATGTGAAAAATTAATCATGAAAAAGTTCTTTGTCGCAATTTTGTGTTTCATTTCTCACCACTTCCTTATTCCAGCTAACCATTGTTCCAAAAGATACACTGCATTGTGTCAGTCACCAGGGCAATTTCGAAACTGGAAATTGCGCTGAGATACATCATAAACATCATTGAATTCTTGCATTTGACTATATGATTCTTTCTCGTAAGAAATTAGGGGGGGGGCTTATTTTATATTTTGACTACGAAAGGGGGGCTAATTAGAGAGGTGCTTAACATAGAAGGGAGCTAAGTAGAGTTTTTGAAGATGTAATTTGTTTTTTTTTAATACCGCTTTCACACTGAAACAGTTAAACAGACTTTGTCTAAGTCAGATTAAATTTCTACCAATGAAATGCATAAATGTCTCGATGTATTTTGCATCAATCCTTTTTGTAATTAAAATGTAAATGGCTGAGTTTAGCATTTGAAGAGTATGATGTTACTTTGTGATGCTTTGTGCATCAAATTGGTATATTTCTTTTGAATTAAATGACATAAATAAATAATAAATAATTTTTCTTTTTAGCTTGAAGAACGAGTCATGGATCTTCAACAGCATGAACATAATCTGAAACAAGAAAATGTTGAACTGAATCAGGTACGCTTAATTTTAAATGGCTTTGTTTGCTATATTTATAATACTTTCCTGTTCTGTTGATATTTTATTTTATTATATGTTTATAGCTCTTACTTGTATTCATTTTTAGAAGCAATACATAATGTGGCACAGTAAAAACCCGCATGTAAGAATCACAACCTGTAAAAAATTTTAATTATCCTAAAATGTTTACAATGCTGTAATTTTGAAGGTTTTAAAAGTCAGTGAGAGTTACAATTCCTTCACGTTGACCGGTCATTCTTTGCTTTTTGCGCTGCTGTCATTATCAAGTATCACGCCAAAGTCGGTTCTTTTTGGCTACATTTTGACGTTTTTTGTTTGTCAGTTTTTAATGACGTTTTGGTCGCTCAGATAATTAGGGGGCCCCTGCTAATCTGATTTGACTGATCCCCTTAATTTGGGAATTTTTAAAAGTCAATGAGAGTTACAATTCCTTCACGTTGACCGTTCCAAGTTTGAGAATAACTAGCTAGGGGTCCAAGAGGATCCGTTAATAAAGAGCGTCATTCTTTGCTTTTTGCGCTGCTGTCATTATCAAGTATCACGCCAAAGTCGGTTCTTACTAGGCCACATTTTGACGTTTTTTGCTTGTCAGTTTTTAATGACGTTTTGGTTGCTCAGATAATTAGGGGGCCCCTGCTAATCTGATTTGACTGATCCCCTTAATTTGGGAAATTTTAAATTTTTTACGTCCCAAATCTAATAACCTTTGTTAGGCTCACATTCAAAAGTTAAGGTACTCTTAAATGCGGGTTTTTACTGTAACTGAAACTAATTTTTTAAAGCATATTTTTTCAATTAATATTCAATATAATTCTAATGTTTGTTGGAGTGTTGGAGTCTTTCGAATTTGAATGCTTTGCATCTTATGATGCAGCTCTTAAATCTTGAATAAAGGATGACAAATAAATTCTGTGAAATTGAAAAGCTGAAGAGCTGAAATTTAGAAAAAATGTTGGCACCCAAATACTGCTTACTGCTATTTTTAAACTAGTTTTTTTCCCTTTACAGCACAATTCAGAGCTAGAGGAGAAACTGAATATGTCAATATCGAGTTTAGAAGACACAAGAAATTACGTAAATTCTCTTCAAGCGTCCACAACTCAAGAAAAACGGGATCGTTTAAAGTAAGTTTTTTTAATATATATTTTTTTTTGTTTAATTTTTATTGTATTATCATATCATATATCTCATAAATTTTCAATAAAATTCTAACCCCTTTTAGTTTTGCCATGGTCTTGAACTTTTATTTTTGCGACTCATTATTTAAGTGTCCATATGTTATTTCATTGGTCATTTTGCTAACTCTGACGCATGGGTGGTGTAGTACTTGCAGACCAAATTTGTTTGGAAGAGAAGGCTATTGCTAACAGTGGGGACGGGAACGGAACTGGTAATTACGGGGTAATAAAGTTCTGTTCTTTTTAAAATGACATTTTACTTTGTTTGGCAATAGGCCATATAAATGGTGTTTCCCGGGGTGAAGGGTAAAGGTTTTGTAAAGCTTTTCGATAATTCATTTCATGAAAGGTATCTAACAAGATCCAACGTTATTAAGACATATGAAAGTCAAAAACATTGTTATTTTTAGCAAGCATAGACGTTGTTACCCCCATGACATTAGAACGTTGTGCTTTTCAAATCTGCAACGTAAAACTGACCATTTTTTGTCGTCTTCTGGAAAAACAAGCTAAAGACTCAAAGTAGTAGAGGAAATTGGCTTCATTATAGTGAATGCGAGAAGGCCTAGTATACAAAGAAACTTTGACATTGCGAAAATGGAATAACAAAAAAGCTATTTCTTTTGCCAACTCCCTTGTTGGATTGCATTTTCCAACCTTTTACTCGCACTTTTAAAACATTATAAATACAAACCTCCCTAATGAACGCCAGGTATAAAATAAACACCCTATTTGTAAACAGCCCTCAATTATTTTAATTTGTGTGAGCGGAAAGCCACAGGAAATGAGGAATGCTAAGTGAGTTAAAAGAAGGAAGAATGACTTAAAATTCATGGGTTATCAAACTCCCCTTTTTCAAATTTTAGATCAGTGTTGCAAGCAAATCAAGGCATGCAGAAGGAACACGAGAGTTTAATTCGACAATTGGACATGCTCAGGTGAGATATATAGTATCCTGCAAAGAGATGGTTTTGGTATATTTTCTGTTGAATATTGTTGATGTAAATACTTACGAGGAAAAATTTTATTGAATATTATCGATTGCTCAGGTGAGATGTATGATATCCTTCAAAGAAATAGTTTTGGTAAATCTTCTGTTAAATATTGTTGATGTAAATACTTGCGTAAAAAAATTTTTATTGAATATTATCAATAATTTAATATTTCTTTGATTTTGTAGAGAAATGAATCAAAAACTAAGAGACGACAAAGATGCAATTGAAACGTCAATGAAAGCAGTATGTGCATACATTTTTTAAATCAATGTTGCAATTTATGCAAATGTGCTATCAATATTACTATGGAGGTTTAGGTTCAGAACGAGTCCAAATGCAAGTACAAGGTTGGAAAATGCATTCCAAATGGAGATTTAGCAAAAGAAATTGCTTTATTTGTGAAAATTACATTATAAATTCGCAATATCGAAGGTTCTTCGTTGATTAGGCCTTCTCACTGTCGCTATAATTAAGTCAATTTCCTCTTCTTCCGGGAAACTTCAGATTGTTTTTCCAAAGTTAATTCTTAATTCTTAAAATTAATTCTTAAAATTTTTAATTCAAATGTTTTCTATGTCGTACTCATACTTGAACTCGTTCTGGATCTAAACCTCGTTCTGGATCTAAACCTCCCCATTGTACGTATTTTCACTTTGTTTTATTTAACTAAATTAGGCAAATTTTGGTAAGTATTTTCACTTAATTTTTGATTAGTAGTTTTAAGACTGTATTTACACATTAAAATCAATTTTATTCTAATTATTTATAGCGAGCTGATCGAACGACGAGTCTCGACGACGAATTGCAATTCGCTGAGGTATTGAAATATTTTTTGTTGCAAGGGAGATCCGATCAAATACAATTTTCTTAATTTTCCTGTTTCGAATAAGAATATTTTTCTTATAGCATTTTAAAATGAAACTTAGCGATAAATAGTTAATTGTTGAATAACGTTTCGATGTCATCCTAACACTGCTCTCAAGCTAATCTGATCGAAAGCAAATGAGGGTATTAATTGAAGGATTGAAACAATAGTGATAAGAAGTGCGCAAAAAACGGAAACTCGAAAGAAGTGCAAAAGTTGTAAGTGATTTGGAACTTAAATATTTGCGCCCAGCTAAGCAAACTATTTTGCGGCAATTGAATCCGACTGTTTGTTTAATGTCGGCTTTAAGTCTTTGATAAAGAGCATTTCATACATCATATGTAAATCATATTTCTTTTGTTTGTTTTTTTGTTTGCGTAGGGCCTGTCCACAGGCTAGATATATATACCTAATTTGGAATAACGCATTATTTTATTTAACAGTACGATTGTTCATTTTCGATCCCTCTAAATTTATTTTATCAAATTTTTTGTGTTGTTTTTAGATTGATCTTCTGTTTCAGGTTTTACCTCCTTGAGGACTAAATTTTATATTACAATTATTTAGAAAATAGTAGACTGCCAGGGGGTAAATTATACTTTGTTGTTGATAATAAATGACTTGTGATCAAATAACAGTGTTAAATTATTTATAAAACTTGGCTATTGATTCTGGGATAAGAAAGAGATCGAATGATAAACTTAAAAAATAATTAAAGGAAACAGTTCCCTTTTCAGCCATTTTCAATTGGAAACCATGAGATCAGAAAAAGATTCAAACAAGCCATAAATAATTTTATAATTTTCCCTTCTTACACTCTAATTTATTCTTTCAATGCACTGGTAAAGTTTTATCCAAGTATTTATTTTGCTGCGAGAAGCACGAAAACCAACTAATTTCAAGAGATAAATTGATGTTAAAATTTCTAAAATCAAATTTTTTCTACAAAGGATAAAGGGTCAAAAATAGATTGTTTTGGTTACTTGTATACATTTTCTCAATTCATTATTGTGACTCCTTTGTTTTCTAGGGTAAAAGCAAAAGACCATTAGAAAAGACTGGATCAATAATGAGCGTGTATTTTAACTCATCAAAACGAGGCCGCACAAATTCGCAAATTTCAGAAAGGTAACGAATATTGCTATTCATGATTATAAAGAAAATTATTTTGTGCCAGAAAATTTGAAAATACAAAAACAAACTAGAGGTCTCTGCATAATATCAAAGCTTTGTTGTGTTAGCCCATGTATGTATTATCAAAACGTTTATGTAATGATTTCGTAAAGCTTCTCATTTTTTAAGACGAGAACTTATTAGAACACCAGAGTTGCAAGCTAAGGGAAGGCCGAGGAGGAGGCCGAGGAGCTCATTAGAGAAGGCCGAGGTTCAAATCTCAACACCACAACAGCGTCATGACAAGAGATCCTGGCTTTGATTGGTAATTGAGCTACGTATGTGATTCTGGCAGCGCTTGGTCTCTGCCTTCAAGCCGACAAACGCAACGGTCAGTCTTAAATGAAGGTGTTGTGGCGCGTTGGGTTAGCCCTCTGACTTTGGAGCCTAAGGGTAGCCAGACGACTAGAGATATAACATCCACACCACGACATCATAATGGCAAAAGCGAAAGAGATCACAGACTCAACTAGTAATAGAGCTACTTCTAGGATCCTGGAAGTGCTTGATGCTAAAACATGCAGCTCAACCTTCCTTTCACCTAGACTAGAATAAATCAAATATTTACAATTTTGTTGCGTCCAATATGAAATATGAAATTTATAGTTTAAACAATTCACGTTATACCTGCAATAACACCAGATTCGCGTTATGCCTGCACTATTAATATTAATTGTTTATAGGTGTTGTCCAATGTTATATTCAACTTTTTTATCAATAAGACCAACATTTCATGTATTATTTAACTTGATTTACATGTTTTGATCCAACCTCGTACCCAGGGATATTTTATTGAGAAGAACTTCTATTGTATGAATTTGCCCTGGGTACGGGGCTGGCTTTGATTAGATCGAAGCGTCATTTAACAAATTCTTAGTCGCCAGTTTTTATGACAAAATTTTTAAAATCGTACAAAAAGAACGTATTTATTCATGATTAATCGTAAAAAGTTTGTTTGGATTCCTGGATAAGGATAAATATTAAATTAGTTATTTATTTTAAACAACGTTAATTCGTAGCGCGATTTCTTTTGTCAAGTTTGATAAAAATTGTATTTATACGTTCAGTAAACCTATATTCTTGCTTAGGTAGTAAAAATCCTAAAATATTTATTTGTATGTTTGACGTTAACCAATTTATCTTTAACCTTTAACCTTTTATTATTAACGTGAATCTTAAGATGCATTTGCAAGAACCCTTATAATTCCTTTGATAAACCTTCCAATCAGCCCTCACCTCACAAAAGATTAAACTTTTCTCCATTACTCAAACTTCAACGACACAATTTCTGCTACTAGGATAATATGGCTTCAGGATAAAGGGGCTCTCTTCCCGTTCTCCTTTAAGAGATTCCTTTATGTAATAGATAGGTAACAGTAGATCCTCGCTATCAAGATATTTAAAATTGAGAAACTGAGGCTCAAAATGTTTAGTAGAACAATATAATAACGATATAATTATTTGATAAAGAATGAGGCTTAAGCTAAATATCCAATTTCTTAACAACGGGGATTTGTTGTATTCTCATCATTGTTACTGTAGTTATTATATTATTAATTTATATTATTATATTGGTAATTTATATTATTATAATATATAATCATATTATTAATTTTTTTTTTAAGATGTAACCTGTATTTTCCATTGTTAGTCTATATTTATCTCTCTTCTATATAAAATGATTTTAAAATGAATAAACTGAACTGAAAAAGAGCAATTTGGCACATAATTGTATTCTATTTAGTTTATATACAGAAATAAAGTTGTATATGTTTACCTTCAGATAAAGTTTGTTAGTCTTTGTATGTTAAAAACATGTTTGGTAAATTCTAGGGTAAACAGTTGAAAAATATTTAATATAAAACTATTTTTTCTTTAAAGAAAATTAAAGTATCTTGAGAAGCAAGGATCGATTATGTCAGCCTACTTTGATTCAGTTCGGTGAGTGAGCTGTGTGTGTGTAGAGAAAAACATGTTAACACATATTCATACAAAGAGTCACTGCACTTTACTTAACGCTTTTTTAATTTTGCTCTATTTAGTTTATTTATTATTATTCTTACAAACGTTTAATATAAATAATAGCAACAACAATTATAATGATAATAACAATTGTATATTGTGATGAGTGTCATAGAGGTCATTGGCCTATAAAACCCAATTACGTGTCTTAAAATATATTTAAACTTGTACTTATCGTTCAAACATAATTCGTCACATAAACGTTCAAAGCCCAAAAATGATTGTGCATTACACGACGTTTTCTGGGAGATTGGTCCATTGGTTTAATTTTTGGCTGGAGTAGTAGTTGTTTCTTATGTTTAACGAAGACCCAACCTTAAAGAGCAAATAATGACTCTGAAAGACTTAAACTTAGAAATAGTTCTTGAGCCAAGATGGAATGTAACATTTTGCAATTGTGAGTTAATAAACTAAATAAACTAAATAAAGATCAGGCTTGCAACGAGAATTTAAAGAGAGAGGAGAAAAATGAAAAAAGATTGTCAGAGGCCTGTTCACAGGCTAAAGATAAACCAAAGCTCAGCGAAAGCATTTAATGTGTCATGAGTTATAATTTTTTCATAAACTTAAGCAATTACACTGATATAGTCAGTGAAATAATCATTGACCACAATTGTCGTTGTCAAATTTATTTATTCTAATTGTAAATATTTTAAAATTTCAGAGGAAGTCAGGAGAACTTGGCGTACGGAGATGCGACTGCTTCGGAACAACACGAACATACTTTTGACTCAATCGGAGAAGAATTTGAACAAAAAATTGACTCAACTGTTGAAGATGATCAACCTGTGCTTCGAAGAAGAATTAAAGCCGTTGACGAAGATGGATCATTAGTGTCAGGTATAAACATAATTCCTACTAAAGATTTTATTTTGCACATGTTTATGAACTCAGTTTACGAGATATTCTTACTTACTTACTTACTCACTCACTTACTTACTTACTCACTTACTTACTTACTTACTTACTTACTTACTTACTTACTTACTTACTTACTTACTTACTTATTTACTTACTTATTTACTTACTTACTTACTTACATACTTACTTACTTATTTACTTACTTACTTACTTACTTACTTACTTACTTATTTACTTATTTACTTATTTACTTATTTAATTACTTACGTACATACTTACTTACTTATTTCCTTATTTACTTACTTACCTACTTACTTACTTACTTGCTTACTTACTTACTTACTTACTTACTTACTTGCTTACTTACTTACTTACTTACTTACTTACTTACTTGCTTACTTACTTACTTACTTACTTACTTACTTACTTGCTTACTTGCTTACTTACTTACTTACTTACTTACTTGCTTACTTACTTACTTACTTACTTACTTACTTTCTTACTTACTTACTTACTTACTTACTTACTTGCTTACTTACTTACTTACTTACTTACTTACTTTCTTACTTACTTACTTGCTTGCTTACTTACTTACTTACTTACTTACTTACTTGCTTACTTACTTACTTACTTACTTTCTTACTTACTTACTTGCTTACTTACTTACTTACTTACTTACTCACGTACTCATTTACTCACCTACTCATTTACTCACCTACTCATTTACTCACCTACTCATTTACTCACCTACTCATTTACTCATTTACTCACCTACTCACCTACTCACCTACTCACCTACTCACCTACTCGCTTGCTTATTAATAATTATTTTATAAATTTTTTAACTAATGTACAAGGTGTAATCTTATTTGTGAGGGGGCAAGGAGTAATCTTATTTGTGAAATTACTTTGTTAGATTTTGGTTTATGTGTGAATGAGCGATGAAACGAATTTTCGTATTGTGAGGCTTTTTTCAGAGCTATTTTTGGAAGAAAGTTTTGCATCTGTTTTACTTTTTGCTGTTACCTTAAGCCTAGCACACACTGCAGATTTTTATCGGCGATACATGCGATTTTTGTCTTTGGTCTTTAGTATTTCATTGCCACACACAGCACGATTTTTATCTTCAATCATGCAAAAGATCTCCAAACATCTACCGCTATTTTGTTGAATTTTTCTTGTGCCTTCTGGTTCTTGTGATTATATCTCAAAGATTTTTGTTATCGAGCACCGCACACAGCATGATATTTGTTTTTGTCGTCAGCTATGAAAAAAGTCAAACATGTTCGATATGTAAAATTGATACCTTGCTAAGGTGATATCTTGAAGGAATGTGAAGAAAACGAAAAATGAAGAAATATGATGAAAATTAACTAGAGAAAGATCTTGAAGAACTAGAAAACTTGACAAATGACTCAAACAGATGCCAAACTTCTCTTCCCTCTCCTCCCCCGCAGTAAAACTAAAGTCTGCACACTGGCAAATACCATCTAGCCATAAAAACTTTTGAAATCGCAGAAAGAAGGAATCACTTCTAGTGAAAGACAAAGAAGGAAACTTAGTAGGAGGTGATGCAGACATGCAAATTTAACTGTAGAATATTTTAAGACATGCTTGCTCCACCAACTCAGAGACTAATAAAGAATACAAACCATGTGAAATGACTGTATTAATCAAACACTCCCATCTAAGTAAGCCCGGCGCATTCTCCGGTGAAAATAGGCGTCAAAATTCTATTCCCGACATGCTTCAGCCGCTAAAAAACTGGCGATCCACGGCTGAGGACAGCATAAGAATGAATGGCAAGGAACGTAAAATTTCCTTGGTCAATTTCTACAATACCACAGGGTCACTTAGAAACGTCAAAAGCCCAGGAATTGACAATGTGCCCGCTGTACATATCAAATATGCACCAAATATCATCCACAAACACATTACTGATATGTTAAACACAACTGCAGCATCTAGAGAAGGATCCGATGAGCTAGCCACTTGTATACTATCTCCTCTACCAAAACCAAAAAATCCAATATAATACCAAGGTGATATCTTTGGTGAATTATTCGCGCTGGTTTCCAGTAAAAGAGAAGGTATGGTGTGTTGTGAGGGAATGGTATCTTGTCACAACACATTCTCATGGTAAGGGGGTACGGTTTATGCATAGTCAATTTTTCTATTGACTATGGTTTATACTATAGCGAATGTTCATTTCACGAATGTGCTCCCATCACTAATTGCTGTCGCAACTTATCATTATTGCTATTTTATTCCCCCCAATTTGAGTGATAGGTAACCCCTTATGCTCTAAGATGCTTTCGGCATCATTGCTTCTCATTTATCATATGTTAATTTATTCCATAAATTTATTATTCAATCAGAATTCAATCTCCCGTGGTATGTTTTATGTTGCATGCATTTTATTATGACAGTCGTTTCACAATATCAATATGTTTGCCAATGCTTAAATGGTCGCAAGTGTAAAAAATAAAACTTAACTTATTTAAATAAAAAATTATTTAAGGTATAAATAATTTATGCCTTGAGATAAAGGATCGCAGGTGTAAATGTGCATTCTAGATTTTCATTTGCACTCTCCTTAAACAGAAAGTCTTGAGTATTTTGGTCTTGAGAAATATTGATTTTTTTTACAAATGTCTGGCAAATTTTCTTTGAAAAATGTTTGAAAAATGGCACACCGAATGTTTATTCATATGTAGATACTTGTGAAATTTCACGCAATTTAAAACTTTTTTCAAAAGCAACAAAAAGTTGTCTACTATGCTAAAATGTGGACCGTTAGAATTTTCTGCTGTTTCTCAAAACGTATTTCAGCAACATTTAAAACAAAACTGCTCATAAATTGGCCGATTTAAGTAACACAAATTGATTATAGAGGATATGATTTGTCAAACTTTCGCGCATGACTTATAGTAGTATATGCTCATAGAATGCTTCTTCTACTATCCTGGACAGCCCCGTCTTAAGTCCCCGCCGTTTCTTACCCCCCGAGAAAGGTTTTGTTCCCTGTTGCAAGCTGCTAAACTTCATCAGATTTCGAAGTTTGGGTCACAAAACCGCCTTCAAACAGAATTTTTAATAAACAAAACAGTTGACTTGGGAACCAATGCACTAGAGATGCAAAACTTTTAGTCTTAAAATTAAATTGGGTGGTTAAAGTCAAATTTGAGTGATAAAAATTAAACATTTTTTATAAGAACACCTGGCTTTTCGCTCAAAACATGCTTAAAGAAAATTCCAGGTCATGACCTCAAATTTCTTTTCATTTTTACTTACTTTACTTTACTTTGGTCGAGCGCTAGCTCGAACAGCATGAATCCTATCTTTCCAGCCATCTCGATCCGGCATTGCTGTCTTTAATTCACCGATGGTTTGTAGGCTGGTGTCATCGAAGAGATTGTCAATGTAGGTCACCCTCGGTCTTCCTCTGCTTTTTCTACCAAATTGTGGTTCCCACAATACCAATTTGGAAGCCTCCTCATCATTATGTCTTACGCAGTGCCCAGCAAGTCTCATTCTTCTTTCTCGTATTTTCATCGAAAGTTTGGGTAGGCATCCATATAACTCTTTGTTTGTGATATGATCTTTCCATGATACATTTTTAGCAGCTCAGAGCATCCTTGTATAAGTTCCATCAATCTTTTTTTCTGTTCTTTTGTTTATTGTCCACGTTTCACTCCCATAAAGGAATATACTCTCAACAGCAGCAACAAACAGGTTTAACTTTAATCTTTTGCATTGAAGCGATTTATAAGCTAGACGGTAAACTCTCTGTTGACCATTGGTGCATGAAGGTTGTTGATATAAAATACTTTGTGCCACTAACTGTTTATTGGTAGGTGTTGCTTGCAGTTTCAACCTGGCAGTGGCTATTACCAAGTAGTGGTCCACCCCACATTGCACTTTTACGTTCAAAAGAGATCTTTGCCATTTCTTTTTTAGATTGACGTTGTCTATTTGACTGACCGTATGGTCATCTGGGGGTCTCCAGCTCAATTTGTGGATGTACATGGGAGAATATAGTTCCATTTATTATTCATTTGCTGTAACGAAATTCTACAAGTCTATCCCCACTGTCGTTTGATTGTTCCATAACCGTGCTTCCCCATTGCATCCTTGTTCCCGTTGTTGTCATTTCCAACTTGGCATTCGAATCTCCAGTTATCAGTATCATGTTGTTTCGTCGGACGTTTGATACTGCAGGTTGCAGTTGCTCGTACTAGTCGACCATTTTCCTCCTCCTCTTCCTGTTTGGTAGGGGCGGAGCACTGCATGATCATCAGTTTGCAGTATCGTATCGGGAGGCAAACCTTACTCTGATAGTCTGTCACTGATGGGTTCCAATTCGATAAGAGATTTGTCTTTCTGCTTATTTGGAATAAGATCTGGAATAAGAACAAAATTCTTGAAATTCCAGAGAAAAAGATTGTTGAGCCATTGCTTGTCACCTTAGGTCATGATCCTGTCTATCTGCACTCATTCACACTGAAGATATCCAAATTGTACTTCTGAATTCCCTTGATGACTTGTGCTGTCTTAATATTGACAATGATCAGTTGAGCAGAACAATCTATTCAGTCTATCAATTATCACATTTTTGAGTTACTTTTTTCACTTTTTCTTCTCTTTTTTTATTATTCTTTTTTCTCTAATTTCTCCGTCTTTGTCTTCCTGGCCTTAATTTTCTAAAGACAACTATATTGGCCCCACCATCAAAAATTTTCTTCAAGATTCAATCATTGACCGCAAAGAGCCTAATTATTTACTGTAATAAATTAAAAAATGGATATTAATACTAACATTAAAATGAATTTTAATTGCAGGCAAACAGGCTGAAGTTGATAGCAACGGAGACACTAAGTCAGCAACAACAATAACAACAAAAACAAGATTGACTGGGTTGGTAAATTTATATTTTAGTTACAAAGACCTCAAATTTGTTTTCAGGGAAATTCACCTATTGTTACTAGTTCCAGCGTATATCTAAAAGTTTATGTATGCAACTTCATCTAAATTTCCTTTTTAAAGAAACAGAATAATTGCGTGATTAAAGTGATTATGTCTGACTGAAGTGATCATGTGTGGTTGAAGTGATTGTGTGTGATTGAGGTGATCATGTGTGGTTGAAGTGATTGTGTGTGTTTGAAATGATCATGTGGTTGTAGTGATTGTGTGTGATTGAGGTGATAATGTATGATTTGCTTGTTTAGGTTTATTTTCTGTTCATACGTTTAAAAAATGCAAAGTCACATACCACAAGCAGAAAGCGGTTAAAATCTATTTTAGAAAACATCTTGCATCAATGTGTTGTTTCAGAACAAATGTTTCGTAATTCGTAAAGAATAAACCACAAGCAAATTATTTTATTTGCAAATCATTAAATAAACATTATGAAGATCACAAAGAATGGTTCCATCATTGTTTACTTCTTTGGGTAGAATGAAAGCCTCAACATTGACTTTTGTTTGTGTGTTCATTTGATAAGCATTGCTTCATTGTGGTAGAAACTTCATGTTTTTTGCAAATGAAAACGTTTGCTTCAGCTTGTATGAATGAGTGAAGCAGACAGGTTGGTCGACATGATAAAAAGATTTAGAGAAAAGATTACACCGTTTCAAAAGAGAAGTGGTTATCAGTGAGTACTGAGTGTAATTTGCTGATGTTTTGTTTTTGTTCTTTTTTGTATATTTGTAGTTTTATATATTTATATATTTCGTTTTTATGCAAAGATTATGATGAAATAAATTTAATGTTTGTCAGAACATATTCAAGTAAACAACAATCTGAGTGTAACTATTTTTTAATTATTTTGTAGTTAATTCAATTCAGAAGTATCGGATATCCCAGAAAACCTTACATTGCTTTAGTTGCAAAAACTTGAGTACAAACTCTATGTGATTAGCTGCAATGGAATACAGACCCCATGTAGGGAAAATGCAAGTGTAGATGCGGAGATATCATCGATAGCCGATAGTTTGAAAAAACAAAAACAGAGCAGTTCGTCATTGAACAGTTTTTTTAGAACTGCAACAACTGAAAGTTCTTGTTTAATCGGGAAAACAATGCCCTAACATCATCTGTCTGGTCACTGCCTCCTTCAATGGCTCTAAAATAAAAGTGTCGCTGAGTATGAGGTGCTCCTATCAAAACTTTTAGTGGAATAAGTTCATTCAAATCTTAAACTGTGCGAATAAAAATTGTGGAATACAAATAAGCGGGGTGGGAGGGGGGCTATTTCGGACTCGAGAGTACTCATCTCTCATCTCATCGATAGGTTACAATTGCTGGCAATCGCGATGAGTTTTTATTATCTCGTTTGCAATAAAGTTTCAAAACCAATGTAGGGTTTTTTTCAGACGCCCGGTACATTATTGGGACACATGGTATATGTGTTATTATGTTGCTTGTAATACCAGAATGAATACAAGTATTAAAATATGAAGAGATATGAATATGGTTAACCTTAACCCGCTATTCGTGAAAGAAGTTTGTGGAGGAAATATAAAAATGGAAGCACACTCTGCATCATTTGCCAAAAGATTTAATTTGGCGATCATTGCCAACATCACGGATGGAGTCACAAACATTGGAGGAATTTAAATGATAAATAAAACATGCAAAATGGAGATTTTGCAAGCAATTTATATCCAACATTTTTTTTATCATATAACTTAAGTATCATATAATAATTAGCGCAAAAAGTAACATATAACTTAAGTATCATATAATAATTAGCGCAAAAAGCAGACTACACTATAATGGTGTAGAGATCTATAATAAATTTGAAAACTGAGAAATTTCATGTACGTTTCAAACAAGGAACATTTTAAGGGTTGAAAAACATGGATTTTAACATTCGTTTTAGGCAATAGCTCGATATTTTATAAATTTATTTTTTGTAACGTTAAATTTTATTCTTTTTTTATTCGACTGAGAGATCTGGGCTCCACGGAAGCGGTCTAAAATAACAGAACGCTTCGCTGGCGTCCAGTACTCTTGCGCGAACCCGGTCAAGACTTCTCGGACACAAAAGGACCTCTGTTGATAGCAGTTATCATAATGTAGCTCAAGGAATCACCCTGTAATAAAGAGTATTAAGATTACTATCATTCGATTATTATACGTGATAATTTGGATAAATTAACAATAATTTTTTTTGGCAGCAGTTGCAGCCAATTTATATAATAATATTAATTTTTCAAAAGTATCTCATTTACCTATATTTTAATTTATTTGTTACTGTTTGGTATTTTTCATACTGCAGGCAAACCAGTGCTGATGCCACTACTGTTGAAGGTGTTGAAAGTGACACAGGCACAGCGAACTCATCAAATGATAATAGTGAAAAGGAAAATATTGCTCAAACTTCAAAGAGCTTGTCGAAACTGGCGGACAAACTAAACGCCGGTAAAGATAATACACGGTCAACTGAATTTACAAGCAAACTGCCTCAGAAGCCCGCTTTTCGTCGAAAAGGAAGCTCAAACATTGCTAAGCTTAATACTGGTCAGAGTAAAGACCGGACTGGTACCACGCAGATCCATGGTCAAACGCCGTACAAAAAGAGTCCACAACTCACTTTGAAGCAACCGATTGAAAAAAAGAAGGTTGGAGGCAAACCAACGTCTAATGAAGGTAAGCGTCTGAAGATTCCAATTGCTGGAAGGATTGGATCTGGAAATGCTAACACTACGATTGCACGAAGGAGCGAAGTTTCTAATGAGAGCCAGGCTTGTGACAAAAACGAGACAATTGAAATGTCACAAAGGAAGCAACGAGGTAAAATACATTTAAAGACACTTAATATATTTATAAAATTCGTTGTTTGTCAGATCATATTCGAGGTAATGATACATACCATCTCTAGATATATGACATATATTATTTGTTCGTATAATACAAATTTCAAAACAACTTTTTTAAGAACTAAATGTACAACTGTTATTTGTCATATATCTAGAGATGGTTTGTAAAATTATCCAATTTTTAAACTTGTTTATTTATTTTTTGTTGATTTTATTTTTATTTTCACTGTCACAAAAGAGGTTTAATTTCATTTTTTTTATCTGAAGATATAAATTTTAAAGACTTTTCACTGCTGTTGTATTATTGGCTGATTTTGCCGTTTCGGTTTTGTTGTATGATTAACGTATCACTTTGAAACACTAAACTAACTATGCATTTTAAATTTTAAAATAATAAATGTAACTAGATACTTTCGATAAACAATATTGCTGCTCCGAAGTGTAAGTAAAAAGGAATGTGGAAGTTGGAACGTAAGAAGTTGGCTGACTCCTGTTCGTTATTCAGATTAGAGCAATATCCTTAACTTACACTAGCGCTTTAGCAGATAAAATGTATACTTTTGGTTAATACGATTAGAAAAATATTAATTTACTGTAGTATAAAGTAAGGCCCCCCCGTTTAACTCTTTCACGCCCGGGGTTATTTCCAATTAACAGGAAAATCCCATATAAATTTAATTTTGCAGGGGGTAGCACTAATTACAAACCAACTTAGTTCAAGAGATAAATTTACGTTGAAATATATGAAATTCATATAAAGTTATGTTTGTATTTACCTCCTGGAAATGTGACGTTTTACGGGGGGAAAGGGTTAAGAAGCCATTTATAGGCTCAACTTTTTAAATGAAAAATAATAACTAGGACCCATGTCCCGTGAAGGAACGAGCAGTTACCTGCTATTTTCCTCTAGGCCATGAGCATAGGTTGTCCCTAGTTTTTAATGAGTTGCTCTACTTTCTTCGAAGTGGTCTACCCCTGCTAAGGATTAACAGTGTCCCTCGGGGGCCAATCGAAGACCCGGAATACCACTGTCTCCTGGTTGTTTTTCGAACATGTTGAATGTTTATTTCTCAACTTTATGAAATATTTAAGCAAATTTTTGCAAAAAAAGTGGAAAAGATAAGGAACTCATTTTTTTGCAGGTAATAACATCGAGAAGAATGAGAGCAATGGAGCAGCAAATAGCGTGGTTAGACGAACTGCAATACCAGGCTCTGCAAGCAGGTTGCGACCTCCATCTGGAAACTTTACATCAAATTCAACTTCAACGAAAATGAAACCTCCAAGCAATCCCGTTGTTCGTGGAAGTAGGGAGAATCTTACTAAAACATGTGAGGTTTTTGAAGGAGTTATAAACAGACAGAATTTAAAATCTGTTGACCCAGTTTCAAAGCAGAAACCCCCGTTTAAGGAGCCAAAAGGTGTGCCTGATAAATTGAGGCATTACAATGGGAGGAAGATACAGCGGCCACTCAGTGTTAGCTCGGCAGCAGATCTTGCGAAGTCAGGAAAGAAGAGCCAGGATCGAGGAGGAGGGGTTAGGCCAAAAAGGACCAGCTTACTGCCAAGTAATTTACTATACACAAGCTCATCATCGATGCAAGATTTATCGAGGAAGCATTCTACGTCGAATCAAGATCTGTCGAAAAGGGGAACTCTTCGACGTCGTTCTGATTCTGTTGGTTCCACCAACGAGAAGTCACTGTCGGGTAACAATGAACAAAACTGCGAACAGACAGGACTAAAAGTTAAAACGACTTTTGAGCGAAAGCAATTTTCAGGTTTTCTACAACCACGTTCAAGATCGAATTTTAGAACTATTGGGTCAGCCAGTGATTTTGGGATTTCAATCACAGAACCGTTTCAGTCAACCCCCGTCCATCGTGCTCCGGAATCCGATTTTGTGGCCGCAAAAGAACTCAATCACCCGTTTGATGATGACGTAAATGCTAATATTTCCGGGGTGTTTGATGATTCAAATGTAAAAGGTGTTCGGAACGAAACGTTTTATAAAAATGAAAACAAATGTGCAGCAAAACGAAGAGTGTTGAACGAAACTTTTGATGCCGACGAACCAGATCGTACATTTCAGCCAGTTTCTTTAAAAAACGAAACATTTTCCGCTCCTCCTCAGCTAGTTGATGCAACCACGCCGCTACGTGACGCTACCACACAGCGAAATGTTACCAGGGATATAACCATTGCGACAAATAACACTTTTAGCAAAGATCCTCGGATCAATACTTCTTTCAGCAAAAACCAAGGCCAGTTAGAAACAGGAATCAACAGAAACGAGGCTGAAACGAAAACGACGCTCATCGGCAAAGATGCTTTGAATATATTAAATGAAACTTATGATGCGATTGATGCGCAAGATACACGGGATTTTTTGAATCATGACTCGGAGCTTTTCAATGACCTGACATCTTCGCCTATCAAAGAATCTGTAAAATTGGCATCTTCACCTGGTGAGCAACCTGCGAGCTTGGATGCTGGAAAACGACCTCCGACATCTCCGGTTTTTAAGGAAACTAATGATGACTCTAATTTCGAAGGTTACATTTCAGATGACTTTCTTATCAACGAGACAATGCCTCGTTTTGGTGCCAGCCTCATTTCGAATATGTCTGATGAAGTTATCGATGTGAAATGTTCTCCGCCCATGGTAACAAGCGAGAGAAAGGAGAACAGAAATGCCGAACCATTGCAAGAAGTCGTTTCGACAGAAAGCGTTGTTTCGACAGAAAGTGTTGTTTCGACAGAAAGCGTTGTTTCGACAGAAAGTGTTGTTTCGACAGAAAGCGTTGTTTCGACAGAAGACGTTGTTTCGACAGAAAACGTCGTTTCAACAGAAAACGTTGTTTCGACAGAAAACGTTGTTTCGACAGAAAACGTTGTTTCGACAGAAAACGTCGTTTCGATAGAAGACGTTGTTTCTAATGGGGCTATTGTTGCTGCAGATGACGAAGTGTTGGGTAGCAAAGAGCTTAAGCACGCATCTAGATCGACTGTGAAGGAGAACGACAAAGAAGAGACTTTGACGGATAATTTAATTGCATTTGTATCAATTATTGAAGATAAGGAAAATTTAGTTTCTAGAAACAAGAACATTATAGCTGAAACGCACAACACAAACGACGTCATGGCTGAAGTCGTTTGTGATAATACTGATTGCAATGTTGATGAAGATGTTGATAAAAAATGTGAGGGATTGGAGTTTGCAATGATATCGGAGATTGAAGGAAATTCAAATCCAATCGATGATGTTAAAGACAGCGATGTTATTTCAACTGAAAAGGACGTTCCTCGCGAAACAGAGCGAAATGATTTGCTTGACGATGGCAGCAAAAGCACTGGCACGCTAGAATTAGTTCCAAACAAGTTTCAAATTAATTACGAAATCATTGAAAAAGAGCAAAAAGATTTAAAAACTGACTCAATAAACAATAATCTATTAGATGATAACGAAAAATCTTTTACCTCTTTACTTTCTCAAAAGGTTGAGACGTATAATTCAGGCAGCGTACGAGATAGTTTTCAGACTCCTTTAAATTTGATCGATGTCTCAAAGACGGACAGTTTATCATCATTGCTTGCTGCCAACGGCCAGTTGAAACTTGGAGGTCGGAGGTCTGAAGTCGGAAGACGGAGGTCAGTTGCGCGAAGAAACACTAGTCCGTACATGACATCACTGATTACCAATACCAGCACTAGTTTTAGAATGCCCCGAGAGGCATCGATTACTGAAATGTCAGATGGTAATGTTCAAATGGATGAAACTACTTTCCTACATGTTCAAAATGAGCTTAGAGGAGCGAAGGCAATGTTGTTAAGACTCAAAAGAAAGTTGTATCAGGTTTGTATTTATTTTCAAATAATTTATTGGTTGACTTTTCTATTTTAGACTTAATTAATACGTAGCACTTGTGTCGAGTTAAATTTTTTAACATTTAAATTAACTCCATACTAGATCTATCGTTTGAAGTTGCGTATCAAGTTAAACTCAACTCAGACTCAACTTATACTCAGCTCAAGTTTAGAATTTAATTATATTTAACTTTATAATGCACTGATAGACTTACCTCAAACGTCACGCTAATGTTGAGTTAGACTCAATTGATATCAATTGGATCCATGATAAATCCTTATTGAATCTGTCGTTTGAAGCCACGTGTCAAGCTTGAGTCAAACTCGACTTAAGTTTAAAACACTTCTTGCAAGTTTGACGTTTGAATCTTGAATTTTGACGAATTTTGGTCGCGTTAGTGATAGACTTAATATCAATTTTTATCAAGTTGTCAGGCTGGGTTTCTCAACCTCGTTCACACGTGGCTGGCTAGGGTTTTTATATTTTATTGAAATGCTTTTAATATATTTTGAAAATTTTATCAGTTGAAGCGTTGCAGTTTCGAAACATTTTTTTATTGATTTGCAATTATTGACTATTTCTAATTACCTTTTAATGAATATATTTTACTTTTCAGTCTGATATTAATCCACCTTTGATGAAACCTCATGGCAGCCACAAATCCACGCCAACCTCTTCTCCAACAAGACCAACATTGGTATGTTGCATTATGTGCATAGGATTTTATCTATTTATTTCCTAGTGCCCATGCATTTCCTAAGGCCCTGTCCATGCAATGTAGTATCATATGTATGTATGTATTTTTATGCCACTGAATTAAAAATTTACAGTATCTTTTCTAAAAACGAAAACAAAGAAAGGATGAAATACTACAGACATGCATGATTTAATTACAATAGTTAGAATTACATCTAAATGTATTATAAAGCCATCTACCCCTAAACTAGAGTGGCAGGGATAGCATTTAAAAATCGAAATACCTTGATTCCATAATGGTCCCTGTAGAGGTTTTGTGGTGAAAGGAAAACTCAAGTATCACCTAATGCAACCTAACATAATAGGATATTGCATGGTCGAGCGCACCTCTCATATCTCTTTCATTGCCTTCCACGTGTAGAGTAGCTCTTTTCACAAATTTGGTGTTTAGTTGTAATATTTTTTATCCGTGCTGCATGCACTGTGTATATTGCGTAGCCCAAAATACTGTGATCAACTTTGATCATTTTTATTCTTTTTCCAGTTAAATCGCAGTTTCTCAGTTGGAATGTCATTTTCTGCAAATAAAACCGATGCAGACAAAGTAGAGGATGAATTAATCATCATGAAAGAGAAAATCTCAGTCTTGGAAAAGGTTTTTATTTGTTTTCTCGATTTGATTTTGTAATTTTATTTGTAAAGAGTTCTTTGCAATCTTTATATTTTGTAAGTTTCTATTTGGAGGGCCCTTGTAAATCAGTCATTCTAATCAAATTTTACCTTCCTTAAACACGAAAATTAAATTTATTAAATTTCACACCATATTTAATCAAATTTCACCAATTACACATCATGTCTCTACATCTGGTAATTCCAATGTAGTATTAGTTAGTAGCTGCCTATTGTTTGTTAGCTTGTTAACCCCTGGTTTTTCTGGTTCATATAGAATTAATCTTTATTATTGTACTTAGATTAGTTGTTGTATTCTATGAAAAAAGTTGATTGATTGATTTATTATTGTAGACAGTAAATAATGAATTCTTCAGGGCTCAATTTGGTATGAAAGTATAATTTTAATGGAAGTTTTGATCATCATATTCAGAGGATAATGAGTTAAACGAGTTGTAAGAATTGAAGCGAACACTTTTATTTTTGTAGGAAAAGCAAGAATTTGAGCGCGACTCAGAGATAAAAAATAACACAATAAGACTTTTGCAGACACAGCTGGTGACGAAAATTTTATTTTAATATTTATTTACAACGATAATTATATACCCTATATGTAATTGAATTTGATCGTTTATTGACATTAATAATTATGGGGTATTTTGAATGTTTAAAACGAGGCAAATCTTTTGTTTTAGCTTACAATCCGTTTTAACCTCGTTTGAAGTTGAGCCTCTTGCTAGGAAGAAATAATTCTTTGTCTTAATTGTTTAAAAACCGTAAAGAAGTTGTGATTTTTTCTGCTAACTTTGAACTCTAATGATTTATTATCAGAAAAATGGAGATGTTTTTTTATACAAATAGCACGACGAAGTTATTAGAATCTGTGTCGCGTAATAATCAATCGGATAATGTAATTAATAGATATGTAATTAATAGATAAGATAACTTGTCATCAATCCTTTTGGCTTGACTAGCCTACGTTGCAAATTCTTGTGTGTGAGACTTAGGGAGGATGGAAAATAAAGAATAAGAAGTTAGTAGACTAATCTACTAACACACAAAGAGTCTGCAATGCAGGCTTGGCTTCACTTGCTGGTATATTTTTACTGGTCTGAACTGAACAGCAAAATACGTTCAAAATTGGTAATATTTACACCCCCCCCCCCCCCCATGAGCCTGGAATTATGATATGAATAGAGATATTTCAAAGGAAGTTACAATGCAATAGTGATATGGAATTGAAGATTTTGGTTAACTTTTCAGGAAAGCCAAGACCTTGAAGAACAGATCGAGTTGCTAACTGAAGAGAAAATCATGCTTTCAGAGGAGAATCAGGCTTTGAAAGAAATAATTCAAAAATACGTAAGTTTTAAAAAATGCATCTTCTAATATCTTGAAATTCCTTCGTAAATGAAGTACTTACCATTTTCTATTGGCTTGTTTCACAGTTATTACTAGAGTTATATTTTTTTAAATTTTTTTATTTTAGAACCAGGAAAGCTCAACAAATTTTAGGTATGTTTTGCATTTATATTCATTTGTACCGGGTGTCCCAAAAACATGGTACCATGTTTGATTAAGGCTAGTGCTAAGAGTATCGCTCAAATCCGTCAACAATTATTTTCCCTGTAATTCTCTGTGGTTAACTTAAAAATAAAATGCAGTTTGTTAATATTGGTCTTTTGAGAATTGAGATAGTAACATTTAAAGTTCAAATTTGCCTCCATCTCAAAACCAGAGGTTTTGATTTTGGCCTATGCTCTTAAAGGATCGTGTTGTCGGATTCCAGATAGCATACGTTGTTTTTTAAAACTCTTCTGAAAAATTATTCCAAAAAGTTATCCTCGAGTAAATATTTTGAAAAACTAAAATATTGCTGTTTCATTTTGATAGATTTTTAGTAGATTTTTGGTAGTGGCTGCATACATAAGTAAGCGTTTATTTTTCAATTTTCGGAATTATTTCCGAGAATGTTTCCAAGCACCATCAAATTTATTTCGTAAATTATTTCGTCTTTTAAGACTGTGATTTAGGAGATCCAAAGACGCAGTTTAGACTAAAGTCTAGACCTCTGGTTTGGGGTTGGATGGAAATTTGAACTTTCAGAATTAACATCTCGACTCTCAATTTTGTATGAAACTCATAACCAACATCAATTTCTAAAACACAGAATATGAAATGTTGGAATATGGAATGTTGGAATATGGAATGTAGAATTTGAAATTATCATAAATTCGGAAATTTTCTTATTTGGTGACCCAAAAGGATTGGACGTTTCAAAAATCACCAAAATTTGATTTTGTTGGGAATTTTAAAACTTTCCTTTTCTGCATTCGAAAAAATGATTGCAAAATACGAGGCTTCGGTAAAAAATAATCTAGGGTGTTGTGTTACAGGAAGGGATCTTAGTTAGTAGTTGGATAAAGGAAACAAATTGTTTTCATTTTTGTTATTTGCGTGCCTAGGAATTATTGATGAATATGAAGGAATATCTCAAAATCTAAGTTATTCTTTCGGGAATTTTTTTCCGCTATTTATATGGCCTAGTGAGAACAGAATTTGCAGAATAGCCCAGCAAACGGTGGGACTTAGGCGGATTTCCTTCCTCGTAAGCAGACACTTGCTCTCATTTAATTGTTTTAATTTGATTTCATTTTCATTATTTTTGAAATTATCTCTACGAAAGTCCCAAAGAATTGAAATATCTCTGGCACTTTTTGCAGCCCTGTGAGACATTGTAAATAATTTTTTAATAATTGGTGTGTTTACTACAGCATGAATGAAGAATATTCGAAACAATCAGATAGCGCCATCAGACTGAAAACTGAAATTATTAGAGGGTATTATGAAAGAGATGACGAATGAACTAAAGCACAGCGTGAGTAAACCTCCCTGGTAAGTACATACAGAAGCAACCCTTTTGAAAGAGCATACAAATAGAGTTTGAATTACAGTAAAACTCCGCAAACACTAACGTAGGAAAATAAGAATCTGCAGGCTGTTTTTTTAGAAAAGGTTACTCACAGATAAGAGCCAAAAACTGACTGATTTCTTTGCATGTTCTTACAAGATGGTACAAGTAGGCTTTTTATATTGGTTTTTTATGCCGGTTTATGCTGTATTTATCTTCAAAAGACGAACATGAAGTTAATGAATTTAATGTTTTTTAAAATTTTGTTATGTTTATTTAAATATTAGCTCACAGAAACAATGACTTTGTTTACAGAACAACAACCAATTGATACATCATATCCCTCCCACCCCGGGAAGGCCATTTGACCTATTGATAAATAACGTAAAGAGCCGTCATAGTTCAGGAGGTAAATACGGGCAGAGCTTCATATTCAAATATTTCAACGCATGTTTATCGTTTTAATCAAGTTGGTTTGTTTGTAATACCCCCTGCAAAATAAAACTTGCGTAGGATTTGCCTGCTTAGCAGAAATAAATCCGGGCGTGAAAGGGATGTTGCAAAACCAGCTTTTTATAATTCAAGCAAAAAATGAGAATTAACCCCATTTGTAAAGGATAATTGAAGCAAAACCCCATGGCACGAAAAACCAGCTTTTTATAATTCAAGCAAAAAATGAAAAAAATGAGAATTAACCCAATTTGTAAAGAATAATTGAAGCAAAACCTCATGGCACGAAAAACCAGCTTTTTATACTTCAAGCAAAAAATGAAAAAAATGAGAATTAACCCCATTTGTAAAGAATAATTGAAGCAAAACCCCATGGCACGAAAAACCAGCTTTTTATAATTCAAGCAAAAAATGAAAAAAATGAGAATTA
>JAYJMH010083194.1:0-32266 GCA_036873815.1 Phacellophora camtschatica | reverse complement strand
ACTTTATTTTCGATTTTTCGATGCCTAAAGGTGGTCGCACCCACCTTTTTCGTATCGCATATTCTAATTTTGTCCCTTGGACGTCGCTTTCAGAATAATTTGATGTTTTTGGCCCTACCGGTTTCAAGGTACAAGCCACCAAACGGGTGAATTTTATTTTGAGACACCCGGTATATATGTGGCTATTAGTGGATTAGTGATGCCTTTATAATATTCTATTTTTGTATTGCCGGATATTGCTTCTTTTTCAGCTTATGGTTGCTTTATCACAAACTGACTGGCAGAATGTTTATCCAATGGACTACTATTCTAATGATAGTCTCGGGGCATGGACAGTTAATAATGAAAAACATAAAGAAAAACATAGTACTTCGGGTATTAATGTATCATGAAAACTTTACCCAAAATGTGTGTCCAAATATCTACAAAACATTGAATCAAAGCAGGATTATATGGTTGTCCTTAATCATACAAAAAATATAATAAAGTTTGTTTTCCAGAATAGAGGAAAAATGTTTTCCTGCTTACCAAAGAGCACTTCGCGCCTGCGCATCCTTGTTGGTTTCAAAAATTTGGAATTTTGCCAGGAAGACGGTCAGTGAATTTCAAAAGCCTCTTGCAAACCTGGCTAACTATACACATAGATGTCATGGATTACTTGGGCCAAAGCTCAACGTTGTCAACGTGTTGAATTGCTTCAAAAAAATTGAATTATTCTTGCTGCCATTGCAAGAAAAATTTACGAAATCAAAGGACTTATTTGTCAGAATTTTTCTCAAAATTAGACGTATCCTCAGTAAAACTTTGCCAAAAGATATTTTGGAACATCTGAGCAAAATTTATATATTGGTGGGACGCGCCAAAAAATTTGGGTTGATACTTCAAATTTCACACTTGAAGTTTTGTCGGCCGTTTGCATGTGCCAAAGTAATTATTTTTCTTTATCTACAATATTTTTTGAGATTTTCTGTATTCCAGTTATCCCTGTACTTGCCTAGTCTAGTACTGAAGCTTATATCACATCGAGAAATTGTGTGATGAATATCTTTCAAAATTTACTATAATAATAATAATAATAATAATAATAATAATAATAATAATAATCTTTCATATTTATACAGGTTAATTTGTTCAGCAATTAAATTACTGTTATCAAGGTAACTAAGTAGAAGTTAATGTTTACAAGAATAGTTAAAAATTTAAAATTTACAAAGATAAAAGTTGAATATTACAAGATTAAAAGTTAAAATTGAAAAATGGCTAAAAATCTAAGTTTGTTTCCTTGCTGGATACTTTGAATTTCAAAAGTGACGTTTCAGTTTGTAAATTATCAGGCAAGTTGTTAAAAATCTTTGCTCCTTGGAACGAAAAGGTTTTACGTCCAGTTTCTGTCCTTACCTTTGGAATGACCACGCTTTTGTTGTTTTTGCGAGTATTCATATTATGACTGTTCCTTGTGAAATAATTTGCAAACGCTTTTGGTGCTATACCGTTCAAGCATTTGAAAACTTCTAAAGCACATAGTCTGTTTCGAATTTTAATTATTCGAGGGAGCTTAACATCACGTTTTCTATTCCCTTTGCTAATACGTACTGCTCGATCTTGAAAGGTTTCAAATCTTTGTTTCTTCGACTGGGTCATGCCAACAAAGATATTGAAACAGTAGAGCATGAAAGGAAGGATCATCACTTTGTAGATGGTTTCTGCGGTGTGTGGACGGATGTTCTGTCGCACTCGCGAAAACATCTTAATTATTGATGAAATCTTTTTAAATGTCTTCTCTAAATGTTCATTAAAATTAAGATTTTTATCCAATGTCACACTTAAATATTCGTAGTTTTGCTTGCTTTAGCTTTGCCTGCGCTACGTGATTAAAAGAAAGATGTAGACTCATTGATTTTTGGACGAAAGAGAGATTTGGAAATATTCTAATATTAATAATATTATTTTATAAATATTTTATTGTTGGTTCACATTCAGAACTTTGTTATTTCATACCGAGTCTTAGTTTGCTCCTCCGCAGTTATTGACAGTTTATCTATACATCCTCGCAGAGGCTCTGATTAGAACATGTTTTTCACACAAATTTCACATGGCTCATCCACTTTTAACAACCTGCACATTACTCGATTTATTTTCATTACTGAGATACACGTTATTTTATAAGAAACCATGCTGAGGCTCCACTGGTGAAAGTTTCTAAATTTTTTATCAAAACTCATCAGTAAAAGATTCTTAAACGTTTCTTCATTGTATATGAAGAAATTCAGTTTTTAGTACTAGCTATGTATATGAAAAAATCTGATTTTTATCAAAAAATTCTTTTTTTCAACAAAAACATTAACAAAAACTGGGTATATATTGTATAGTATAAAAAGTTATATACACAATCTTCACTGAATTAATCACCTGACATCAAGTTATCTTCGCTAAAAAATTCAAAAGTTTCATAGCAATTTTTCATTCACTACACTCTTTTTCATTAGAATCAGATAATTTATGCCGAGGCTCGATGTTCTTAAATTTCTAAGAATTTAAGGCTGAAATGTTCTTAATAATAATAATAATAATAATACATTTATTTAATGTTAGTGGACGCAATAGCATAAAATACTATTATAGACTAACATATATAGGTTTACTGCACTAGAACTGTGGGTGACTTTCACAGAAAGAGCAGGCGCACCTATTTGATTGAGAAAATGTTTTAAAAAGAGCGTTAAAGTTGTCTAAACTGTAGGCACTTTTTAAATTTGCTGGAAGTTTGTTCCATATTTTTGGTCCTAAATATCTGATAAAGTTTAATCCTCTTTTTGTTGAATTTACCTTTGGAACTTTCCATTCATCGAAATCGAAAGTCATATAACAGAGAAATTTTTTGCAAAAAGGCTTTGCATGAAGGGTGGGTTAAAATTATTTTGAGTTTTGTATACCTCGAGAGCAAGGTATCTAAGTCATCGTATGTGCAGAGTTGTTTCATTGTATTTTGTTAGTAACTCTTTATATGAACTAGTATAATCAAAATCTAGGAGGTCCTTTCGATAATTTTTCAATTTTATCATTACTTTTTTTATTGAAAAATATCCATACTTCCATACTAGTGGACAGTAATTAAAATGACATAAATTATAATTTTAGTATTAATTATAATTTTTCTTTCTTTTACGTTCATAATTACGGCTAATCTTTTTAGTGCAATTAGTTGTCTTGCCGCTTTTTTGCATAAGGTATTTATGTGATGCTATGGTACTATTGTTTCCTTTAACAAATCAACGCCGACTTATTGTTATTTTTCAACAAATCAGCGCAAATCTGAACAATAGAAAAGGGTAACTTGCAGCTGGCTATCTCAAGTCTACCTTTAAGCCTTTGTTAAGGGTCCAATCACAAGGCTCCAATTAGATAATGGATCACTGAGCAGCATCCGGCCGAGCTCATTTCAAAGATTTGCTTTTCTGTTTTCCAAGCTCCAGAACGCAAATCAATAAAATTAAAGTATTTTTTGGAAAAAAAAAATAAAATCAACTTGCATAAAAATAAATTTACAAAAGCACTTTTTCTATTCAAACGATCACGTGCACCTTACTTTTGGATTGAATCAAATATTTTCAGCTGTGGTTCGAAGTTACCTGGCAGCAAAGCATTCTTAACGAAACGAATATTTTACCATGGTGATACGATATCCAACACGGCAAAAGATTTACAGATTACACCATAACATCAAATTCGAAGTTTCTTTCGACGTCTCCATTGCTGTGTAACTTCAGGTAAGCACTATGTGAGTATCGTTTGCTTTGAAAATAATTATAAGTAATTGCAATTGCATTTGACGAATGTTTTGTTCAACATTTTAATATTTCACTGGATGTTTTATTCGAGCCTCTACATGCATATATTTTGTATCTATTTTTATCTTCTACATGCATATAATTCGTATTTAAGCTCATCTTCTACATGCATATATAATCTTACCTTCGAAAAAACAATAATTTGTTAAAATTTAAAAAAAATTTAAATTACCGGGTGTCCCAAAAAAAAGTAACAGCTTTGATCAAAGCTAGCGCTGCGAGTTTAACTCAATTTTACTTGAAAATTTTTGAAAATATTTCTCTGTAGTCAACTTAAAAATTGATACCTAGTTTGTTATTATTTGCGCATCGAGAGTCGAGACATTAATTGTGAAAGTTCAAATTTATAGATGCAGCCACTATGAAGTGTTTTCTCTTTTTGAGCATTTTTACCAAAAATCTACCAAAATGAAACAGCAATTTTAGTTTTCAAAAAAATTAGCCATGAACAACTGATTTTCATGATTCTTTCTGGAATCATTATTCAGAAGTGTTTTCAAAAACAAAGTATGTTGTCTGGAACACCGCCGTGGTTCGGAAAGCCTACTAGACGATCCTTAAAAAGAGCAGGCCAAAATTAATACCTCTGGTTTTTTGGTGGGAGACAAATTTGAACTTAAAGTGTTATTAGCTGAATTGAACTGAATTCTCAAGCGATTAATATCAACAAACCAGATTCTTGTTTTTAAGTGAACTATCGAGGATCACTGAAAAATATTGTTTGACAAATTTGAGCGATATTCTCAGCACTAGCCTTGATCAAACCTGTTACCATTTCTTGTGACAACGGGTAGTATATCATGCTTTTTATCTTCTACACTTGTTTATACGTAAATTGTTTCAGTTAATAGTTGGCTGAATGTTGTTTTTAATTAGGAAGACAAGGGTGTTTATATTTGCATTTGTTCCTTTTACGTCCCAAAAAAGGTATTTTAATTTTTTTAAGAAACCGCTTGTAAGAAACATTACTATCCTCTTAAAAATTAATAAACTCTACTAGAAAGGATAAAAAGTATGCAAAATTTTTTGTTTTATCACAAAAAGTGATTTTTTGTGATAAAAGTTATCTATTTTTTTGCTAAATTGTTTGGTTTTTCAATTCAAGAAAATATAAAACTGTATTGGCCTGTATAGATTTTTGTTATGGTCTGTATAGATAATTAGGCTGTATTGGCCTGTATATATATTTAGGCTTTTTTCGTATTTTTCTGGGCTCAAAAAGCTATATGCAGGAATTGTCAATGAATTATGGTAATTTGCAAACTCAATTTCATGGAAAATTAAGAGACTCTGTAAGAAACTTTTACAATAAAAGTTGTGCCCAAAATTTGAAACCCTGCTAAACCCAGATCCATTTTTATTGAGTGTAGATTTCTCAATAGTTTAACTATCTTCCAAAACCAGTCGTTTTATTTATAGGTTTTGTGAAATTATCCTGAACAACGGTAATTCATAAAAATTGTCCCAAAACTTAGGTGTTTTACTTTTGTGTAAATCAATAATAAATAATTTTGTGTAGAGAAATAGGGCTGACAATGGTGAAGAAAGTTTAATATCCTTCAAAAACCTTCAATCAAAATTGTTTAAATATAACATTACTGTACACAAACAATTTCGAAAAAGTTTAGAAATTTTCAGTGCTGAAGCACTTACCAAGCATTTTATAGTCGGTTGACTGATATAGTATCGGGATCTCCCAAAGCTTTGCAAAACCTTTGTTATATCTTAGATACCCGAAGATGAAGAAGCTCATGGTGGTCATATATTTGGTCTTATTGATAATCCACATAAGCAGCACCATGCCTGTTTATGATGATAATGGCTTGCAAGATGACAGAGGCTTCCAATCCTGTTCAGAAAACTGTGACATGGAGAGGAATGACTGCCTCAAATGTCCAGATTTTGACATTTCAGGTAAGAAATTTCATCTGGAATGTTTTAATTTTAGCAATTGATGAACGATACAAAATAAAAACAATATTATTTAACCCTACACTGGTTGAGTATATTTTGACAACCCTATTTTGGTTAGGGGGGGGGGGTGGGGCAAGAAAACACCTCCAACTAACACTTGGACGGAAGCACATATCAACTTGAAACTGTGTGTGGTTGTAACTCATAACAAGAAATTTCTAAAAATATAAATTTTAATTTAGTTAGTCACGTGGTAAGTTACTAGGCAACAAAATAACAGAAATAGTCACGTGGAAGGCTCAGTACTTGTAATTATATTCATTGTTAAATTTTTGTAATTAAAACATATACAGCTAAATAAGCAGAAGTTGCCTAATTGACAATAAATGTAGCTAATTATTATTTGTAATTAATTTCTATGAAGAATCAAAAGGGTTGAACATTATAGATTAAGCCATTCCTAAAGTTATTTAGGAATTATCAACAGGGGGGCAACCCCCCAACCAAAAAAAGGTTAAAGGTATCTATTCTTGTTTTAAATCTTAACGAAAACATTTTTTGCTTTTAATTTTGGTAGTTTTAGTTTAATGTTTCCATACTCTTTATAAAAATTTCTGAAAAGTTACCTGTTCAAATGAAAAAAGGGGCGGGGTATTTCTCGATGCATTGCGTCCAATGGTTTATTATTCTATGACCTCGTTAACTCAGGACACACACCACACACCGTTCCCAGATATATAACTTCTTTTAAGAACAAAATGGCCGATTGTTGCTTGCCATACATTTAGAGATGGTCAATGGTGACACTAGAGGGGGATAGGGGGCTACAGCCCCGTCAGAGTAGCAGGGGCGCAGTGGGATTTATATTTTAGGGTGGGCGAATAGTCAGAATTTTTCGACAACGTCCTTGGCATTCTCAAAGTTCAAGTTGGTAAAAAATTGCTTGAGATCAACGATGGAGCAAGAGTTTTTTTAAAAGTTACTACTAAGCCAGTTCTCAAAGCAAAATGTGTTTGATATGAATTCCTAACTTAAAAAAAGTTGCTCCATCGTTGATCTCAAAGCATTTTTTACCAACTTTAACTTTGAGAATGCACGCCCGTAACCAACCTGTTGGTAGACGCTATTGGTAGAGGAACAAGAACACTGTACAGCCGCCGTTAAAGATGAGGATAAGCATTTTGAAGATTGAATCATGCAAATAACTGAATGACTGAAAGCAAATCTGCAGATGTCTGGATTCCCTCCATAGAGAAGCTCCCCAGACTTATCTAATATTCCTATTTCTTTTGGTTTTGGATAATTCAAAATGAAATAGCTGTACTCTTCTTTTAATTCATCTGAATCCAAACCATAATTCCTCTCCACTTTGCTGAAAGCTGGTGCACAAATTTCCTAACAAGAAATTCTCATAACATTTCCGACAAATTGCTGATTATTTCGAATATTCCGACAACAGGGTTGGCAATTTCCCACCCTGCCCTCCAGGCCACTGCGCCCCTGTAGAGGAGACATTTTAGAGCCCAAAAAAATTAAAATTAGAATCTGCATTTTAATTTGAACAGGGGATCACCAATCAGAATTGACATGTTTTTATCAAGAATGCAAGATTTTTCTTTCGGTCCCAAGAGCCATTTTGCCATTTACTTTATTTACAAAAGTTAAATATTTGGGAGTAAGCAAATGTAAAATTATCTCAGTTATCAGCCATAGTTCCAGGTATTTTTCATCAGATTAATCCAAATCAAATTTGTCCTTTTGCTATGTTTTAAGCAGGGAGTCATAGGGAGTAATGGTTTTAAGCCAATTTTCTGAATCTCTTTCCGGCTCGCTTCGCTCGACCATTATCAAGCCCCTCCCTCCTGATGGAAGTACCAGCCTCTTTTTCGGAAAAATCCTAGCACTACCCCTGGAGATGGTGTATGTAATTATCTCGTTTATTATCTAACAAACACCCCCCCCACACATTTTATATTTCATGTAACTTTTTATTTCGTGTCACAGCACTAAGGAGTGACATGAAGTAAAATGTTACATACAATAAAAGGTGACGTGCAGTAAAACTTGAAAGTGGCAGTAAAAATAGAAATAAATATTTACAGTTGCCGCAAATAGTGTCATATTTTTACACCTAAAATACACGTATATTTTCAAAAACACGTAAAAATTTATGCAAACGTTTTTGATATGTAGTAAAGTTTTTAACATGCATGTCCTCTATGTTATGTTATATAAATTTTTTGACATGCATGGCCCCGTAGTTAGCATCAACAAAATTTAAAATTGCTTGCAATCGAAATGTATAAAACCAAGCACAATACAAATCCTAAATTCATGAAAAATATATTTAAATTCTCTGTACCCAGATATAACTTTAGAAATGAAAAACTAGCATCCAAAACCCCGCGTGCAGTATTGCATGGTACAGAAACAATATCAAATAGATGTGGTCAGATATGGAATAATATACCAATTGAGATTAGGATGGCAGAGAATGTGGCAATATTTAAGCAAAAACTAAAACAGGTCTACATACCATGTCCCTGGAAAATTTTTGCAAGGTATATCTCAAATGTTGGTTATATTTAGCTTGTGTTATTTTTCGTCCTTAGTTCACACAGACCATGTTGTAAATTCGATTATTATCTTGTTCTTTTGATTATATGTTGTTAGTAAAAACATAAAGTTGGTATAAATTAGTTAATTAGTTAATTAGCTAATTAGTTGATTAGTTAATTACATTTTATAATTAACTCCGCCTGTAAACCAACATTTAGACGAAGTGAAGAAAAAAAAAATCCAAAACTTTTGAAACTTTAACTGAATATCATGCAAACGACCGAAGAATTAAAAATTTTTTCAAAAAGCAAATCCAGCCATTAAAATCGCTTTGTTTTACAGTCAAAAAACAAATTTTGATCATAGTTTGATTTATTTTTAAACACTAAGCATTCCTTATAAGTTTTCTCAGTTTCTAAAATTTTTTAACATACATTTCCATTTACGCATAAAGTTTTTTACGATTTCTCCAACTGAAAAACATGATGATGTTCAGTATTTTATATCAACTGAACATCGTTTGTAGTATTCCTTTATTATAGTTATGCATTTTATCTGAAAAATATTTTATATTTAGATGACGGAGACATTGCACTGTGTACGCAAAAATGCCACAAAATCTTCAAAGACTGCCGTGGATCACCTAACGGTTCAAATACAGAAGCAACAGGCTGTTATAATTCAAAGAAGAATCGTTTGTTTTAATTTGAGTGAAACAAAATTCTTCTCCAGAAGAAGTCACATAACAAAATATAACGTGATTATGTATTCTTTATTGGTATTTTGAATAGATAAAACGAGATTTTTTATCCATATGTTGAAATAAAATTATGAAATATGTCAAAAAGGTAATACGAATTTGAATTTATTACCATTTTTGTCATGAAGTTTGTTTTCTCTTATACAAGTTTTAGCTGTTGACAGCATATATGTATAAAAGTGGAAAAAATAAATACGTTTGTTATTAGTTAAACTTATTTTGTTGAGACCATACCTGAAGCACCAATCCTTTACTTCTATGATAATGATAGCATCTAACAATCGATGGCACACATCAAGCTATTTTATTCAGTTTCGGTTAGAGTTTCGACACCTTAAAAATAAAGGAAACGAAGAACCAGATGAACTACTTTTATTGAAAAGATCTCTCTGAATATCGAAAATGGCATACTTTCTAATTTGAAGGGAACTTTTTGCCATTTTTTCGAAAGAGAGCGGGCTTGGGCGGCCCCTGGCGCCTCTGGTTCCTACTTCTCTGGTTGTGACAACTCGCAAGCCAAATTATTTGTTTACATTTGTTTGCAAATATCACATATTTTGAAATTTTGTTTTTTACACTGAGTTTATGTTGTTTAACGGATAACAAATAATTTCCAAACTTTTTAAATTGACTTTGAAGACCGTTCACTGACCAGAGCTAAAAAATTTATTTTACTAACAAAAATCTTTGCTACCCAATCTTAAAGCAGTTCATATTTTTATTCTGGGATGGAAATTATGCAGCAGAGTTTTTATTTACCACCTGCAAATTTCTCTGTCCTAACCCAACCCCTACAATGAATAATAAAGACATTGACATCCGGGTTTTTCCCGCCACTTGAGATTCTTAACAGGACCTAGAAGAAAACCACTTCTAGTCTCCAGACTTCTGCTGCAAAACTTGTGTTTGTTAATTGGAAACGTTTCAGAATAATACTGAAAAGCGAATAATGGCTGACTGTCATGACTGGACTGGATTAGTCCCTGAAATTCTTGTTGAAGTGTTCGGGTACTTGTCTTTGGAGGAACTTTTCATTGTTTACAATGTTTGTCAAGCTTGGAGGCAGGCTCTTGACAATCCAAAAACCTGGAAAAACACAAGCATTAGGCTTGAACCTGATGATGAGGAATCAACATTGATGCCTGATGTTGATAAACAAAGGAAAAATAACTCTTTATTGGTGTGCTTCTTTTGTAAGTTTTGCCAAAGTATATGTAAGATGACACTTGCTGTGTCCCAGATAGATCCTGCCAGCAGCAAGGCAGCTCTTCGTATTCTCGTGCAACTAGCAAAGTCAGAAAACCGAAGGTTAACTAGCATTGCAATCATATTTACAAAAGAAAACAGCCTTTTTTATTCCGGAAAGGAATTCATAGATGCTCTTGATGCATTGTTTCAATGTCCCAGTAGTCTATGCGCGAAGCATGCACATTTGTGTAATGTGGATTTGTCCAAATTTCCTGTCTGCATCAATGATCCACTTGTCAGAAACCTTGTAAGATACCATGGATCTTCACTCAGTGAAATAAACCTTCAAAACAATTCTATTGTTTGTAATATCTCAAAAGATGTTATCCATGAATTAGCTGCAAAATGTAGAAACTTGCAATTTTTAGCAATTCACATGTCTTCTGTTGATGGCTTGACTCTTAGAATTTTCAGTGAAAAAGACAGGAAACCTCTGAAATTTCTATCCTTGTTTTGCCAAAGAGAAGATAAGTTTACTGCTGATATTGACCCAGAAGACTGGGAAACACTGTGCATGGTATCTTCTAACTTTCGAGTCAAATTCTATTTTGACCACACCTGCCCATTGTTCAGGGTTGCAGAAATTCTGAAGCCAAATCTACCCATTTCTGTCCTGAAGCTGCGTTTGCTTGCTACAGTAACTGAACTTGTTTATCTTATTGCAAATTGCTATAGCAGTACACTTGAAGTCTTTGATGTTACAACTACATCCAGTGCTGAGCTAGATGCTGCAGTTTTATACTTGGCATTAAACTGCAAAAAGCTAAAAGAATTGCATATCTGGTGTAGGTTGTCAAAATCTGTGGTGCAACAGATTATTGGTAATTGCATATTGGAAAAGCACACATTGGCATTCAATGTTCAGTGTGAAAATTAATAAATTCATGATTAAGACCTTTAGACTAATAAAGTAAACTAGGGAAAAAAATAATTTTAATTTGATTTGTTTTCATTTACTAGTCTGTTTCTTGAGCAAATTTCCATGTGTGCAATGAATCATAGAAATACAGTCAAACCCCAGTACCTTTTTACAATCTCATGTGTGTGCTGATGTGTGTTTGTGATTGTAATGTGTGCTAATGTGTGTCTGTAATGCATTAAAAGAAACAGGCTGATTTACATTTTGTTTTTCATTTTGTTTTGAGCCATGAGAACAGTCCTAAATTTTATTTCATAAACATATGAACTCTTTCACCCCTTAAAGGGCCATATTGCCAATTGACAACCATTAACAAGCAGCTTGAAACATCATATTTTCAGGAGGTAAATGTGGTGCAAGCAGAAAATGCTATTGCTTTAAGATATTTCACCGTAAGTTTATCTTATAAATTAAGTTGGTTTGCATGTTAAATAAATAAAACTGTAAAATAAAACTTGCATAGGATTTGCCTGTTTGCTTGTTTGGGCATAACAGGGTTAAATGGTTTTTGTATTTGCCAATAAAATTTTGCATGTGAAATAAAACTGCAAAATAAAACTTGCATAGGATTTGCCTGTTTACATGTTTGGGCGTGACAGGGTTAAATGGTTTTTGTATTTGCTAATAAAATTTTGTTACATTAGTGTCTTCAGCACAGCTTCTGGTATCAAATACTTTACCTTTGTCACCTCTCCCAATTGGGCAAGATTAGGCCTAACAATAAACTATCACTTTTAGGGGCTCCCCCCAACTCCACCAGCATAAAGCTGAGGGAAACCACAGGCTCTAGGAATCATGGTGTGAATTTTCCATTTTTTGGTTTCCAATCACCCATGCATTTTTTGTTGTGTCCTGCCACCCTTGTGTTTTTATTTTTGTATTTTTTTAATTTTTTGTTTTCTTTTCGCCTATGCATTTCCATGTGCTAGGACACAATAAGAATTCTTGAGTGATAAGATACCAAAAAACATAAGACCCGATTCGTGAAGACCGTGGTATAACAACCAGCATTGATGGGGGTATCCAAATCCGCTGATATGCTGATGTTTTGAGGTGTTTTGATCCGAGATCCACAAATCTACAAAGTTTTTCATTGAGGATTCCTCAATCCGCACCGTATTTACAAATAACTACATAAAGCTGTCACTGATTTTCATTCTTAGGACGGCAAGAACAAATTAGTATTTTTCTAATTAAAATTGTTTCTTTTTGTCGCCCGTTATTCTTCCTTTCTTGAATTGTGAGCAGACAATTGTACTTTCCTAGGCGTGTTTTGCCAATGCTTGCTCTGTTACAGGAAGTAACCAGTAGATTTGTGTTTGCAAGCATCATTTTGCGTCAGCTGTTATTTACGCTTGCACTTCCTTGGCGTTTATTTTACTGTTTAAAAGCTTACAACTTTGTTGTCTGAAGTCTAAAAGGGTTTTTGTTTGTTTGTTTGGAAAATTTCTGAAATTTGCTTTCGTCAAATGATTGCATTGATGGTGATTTCTGGTATTTAAGACCTGCAAATACGTCAAAGAGAGGCAGCAGTTGCGTACACATGCTTGCATAAAATAAACAGAAAGGCCCTCTCAAGGAATTTCAACCTACGGAGGTACAAGTCTTGAACTTGCCGACAAATAAACGTGCTACTTGGCGTTTCTGGGTGGCCCAAAAAGAGTTTCCCTCACTGACCAATTTAAATTGAAATGATTTAAATTTTGTTCATTAAAATTGTGCTGCCATAATAGTTACTGAGAACAGGGCCGCAGTAGTGGCTAGGGGAGGAGTGGGTTCAGGAGGTGGTCGCCCCGTATAATCTTGAAATTAGGGAAATATTGGGAAAATTAGGGGTTTGTTGAAATTTTTATGGTATCATTTATTACATGGCCCCCTGTGAATCAGCTTTTAACTGAGGAAACGTGAAAATTAAATCAAAATAAATAAATGCATTTAGGTTTGACACTCGAGAAGTACGATGTTTAAGAATAATCGCGTTTTTGCCTCAAAGTTCGACTAGCTCATCAGTCGCTTAATATTCGTTGCTTTGTCTAATCAAAACTGTTGAACCCAATCAACTTAAATGCCCACTCTTCTCGTGTAATAGGAAGCGTGACGTTTAACCTGGGCCTAAATTGAAAATTCGAAAAACGAATGCATTGCATTTTGGTAAAAAAAAGCCAATTTACAAATCGGGAATTAACCGCTGCTTGCATTGCCGTTATTACTATTCCGCGAGTGAAAAATGAAAATTTTTGGGCCACGCCTTTATTTTTGTTGGGAAACGCCCTTTTATTGAAACGCTATTTCACGACTGTTTTATTCTTAATAAGAAAACAACTTTTTAGAAACGAGACTCTGCGCATTTGAATTTAAGTCATTTCAATGGCTCAAGAAAATAAAAAGCTAAACTTTGCAAAAGGATGATTGAACATACAGACAAAACTGCCAAAAAACGTGTATGCAAAACTGTTCGGAGTTGCAACTTATCATCCGTTTGAACGTCCTGCGAGCTGTGGCTAGCCAGGTTGTGCCGAATATTTGGCGGCTCATCCTCTTAGCCACCGGGAACCGCTGGTTGATAAACCTCTGTATTCATATTCAAGGGATTTTGGACGGAGAAAGAAAATAGAAAGTAAGTGTTTTTATTTACTTTTAATTAGTTTTGAAAATAAGTGTTTTTATTTATTGACTCCCATGACTAGACAAGGCTAACAATAAAATGTATTATTTTCTTTATCTCCACATATCCATGGATACTTCTCGTATTTCTCTTTACTTGTTACATTTTTAATACTCAATTCAGGGCATGGCTTTCCACCCTTTTTGAGCTCGAGACGGTGCTCGTGAGTTAGTTTCCCCTGTTTTGAAACCAAGGAAAATACATTTTGAACACTAAAACAATGACCAGTTACTCGATCTTGTAAAACGCGATTCATGTTGAAAAAAATTGACCACTCCGTAGATAATGCGTACAGTGGCACTGAAAACAGAAAACTGGCTACCTCGTTATAATAAAACCTCGTTATTAGAATTTCAAAACTAATAACAGGGCCGGATGACTCTTTCATTTGAAAAGCCTAAAACAATTGAAATTTACGTCATCCGTGATTTCCAAGACCAAGCATTTGCTGTTTCCGTTATTAGAAACAAGAAAGCAATAACGGGACGGATGTCTGAGATGTGGTTTGAAAGACACAACAAGATTCCAGTCAATTATCGTTGTTTTCAAATGAATAGAAATAAGCGGCCATGGTATTTTACGTCATTCAAAATGTTTGAAAAAGCAGCTCTGTCGTTGCTTGAAAACATTTAGCGAAGCGATAAATAGCTAGATAATGGTTAATTTAAAAACTTTATTTGGAAAAAAAAGTGTTATTACAGTAATAACGCTAATACCACTGCCCGCCGCCTCTGCAATACCAAATAAAAACAAAGTTACCAACATACCTTTCAATATATGTGAATATTTTTAAGATGGTTGCTGATTTATGTTGATCAATAGTTGAAGTCTTTTTGTAAAAATTAGCAAATAAATTACAAAGGAAAATGTCCATGGTACTTTATATACAATTAAAACAACTCATGGTCATTTATTTTACAATCATAGAAAAGTTGTTATTTGTAAAATCTGTAAAAATTCCTATTTTATCCATATATACACTCCTTAATAACATTCTGATCCATTGCTCACGAAATGTTGTTTGCAGCTAAAAAAAATTCACCAGCTCCAAGTTGCCACAAGTTGCCGTTTTACCGACCCCCAAAATGACATGTCAAGACATTCTTGTTAGGCCCCCTGGCTCAGATTAGTCTTTTGCTAAACCTTTTACAAAAATCATCAAACCCTATCATCATTATTTTCAGATCCACTTTCATACTCGTGTTCAATACCACTTTCTGTTCTACGCTTCCTCTGCGGTTTTCGAATATATCTGCAATTTCTAATTTCTTCATAAAGTTGTTCAAGATACTGGCTATGTCTTTTTTGATTCATAGCAGCAATACGACCAAGTCTACTTCGAATGATATCCCAATAATTCTTTTTAACAATTTCTCTCTTCTCAGAAATATCGCTTTCTTCTCGATCTTCAAGCACTGTTGCTGAAGGTTCATTAGCAAGAGCAACCTCCGCGATGCTTGATGCCGCATTGTTCACCGCTGAATGAAGAGATGTAATCTGCGTATCAGTTTCACGCGCGGTTTTAGTTTCAATCATGAACCTTTTGTTTCTCGTATTAGATTTAAAGCTTTTTCTATTTGGACGCGCTAATCTTTCACTAGATTTCGTGGTGTCGTGCTCGTCAGCATTTTCTTCTGCTTCGCTCAGGCTTTGCAATTGCCCATAGCGCGTTGGTTGTTTAGGTTCAAATCCACGTTTGCTCCGTCTTTGATTTGCATTAATTTCTCCAAACGATGTGTCACTCGGTAGATTATTGGCAAACCTATGTGCATTATTTAGGCTCTCCTGGAGGCAAGAAACCTCTTTCTTGTACTCCGATAATCGTTGTTGTTTTTCATCACTTTCATAAAATGTCGAATCACTGGTGAGACGGATATCATGTCGAATTGGAGGAAGAATATGAAATTGGTTCGTTGAACTTTTTCCATTCGTTCCAGACGAATTTGGGTCTGGTTCATTTGTCAATGGAATAACTTGATTTACAATTCTCCTCGATTTTTTTCTAACGTTTATGGAAGGAAGCAGTCGAGATTGTTTTTCAAAAAATGCTTTTTGTTGTTTGGATAACAAGCCAACGCTTTTGTTTCTTTCTCTTCTTATTTGCGAAACAGCATTTCTCAGCCCTCCGATTTCGTGCCTGTTCAGTCCAACTGCTTTTCGCAACTGTCCGCTGACGCGTTCTAACGGATCCTTGATGATTTCGTCCCCTTGTTGCATCCTCTTTTCGTGTATGTATCAATATTTTTTTCAGAATTCTTCCAGAGCAGTATTTTGTAATCCGATTCAAGACTGCATGTCTGTTCATTCACACCAGTTTCTATTTGCCCTTCAAATCATGCCCTTTGTGCCAAGCCGTAAATGTATGCGGTCAAAGAGTACACATGATTGTCACCAGTGACAACAGCTTGCCCATGCAATGTCGCAACAGCTTATTTAATTTTCAGGGCCCGCCGAAGTTTTGCATCTATAATATCAACAACAACGCATTTCTTCTGTTCTTCAATTACCCACAGGCCACAGTGGCCGTAAATAATTCATCCGAAAAGCTCAGTTCATGCTTATTTTTTTCGTTGATGTTTTATATCAATTTCACATGATACAGTGTCACCATATAATATTAGCTGTGTCACAGGTGAGATTAAGCAATTAAAACTTATCACCCGAACCAGCAAAATCTCAATTCGATCCGATTTACCAAATTTCACAATGCCTTTGGCAGACTCCATAGCCCCCAGAGTCAATGGTGAAACTGCTAGAAAAACGTTCTTGGGCACTGCTAGAAAAACGTCCAGAAAAACGTCCCGAAAAACGTCCAGAAAGGTCACCAACCTTCCATCCTCCCGAGAGTAAAGTTTGATCTTCATAAACCTTCCTCATTAAACAATCAAAATAGGCTTGGTTTGGGCATGGCACCTTTTGTCTTCTTCAAACTTCTTTCTGTCAGTAGTTGTTTACCATTTTATATGCTTTTTTGGGGTGGGGGCAGATTTATTTTATAGGGCCGGTGCAAATCAAAAAATAAATTTAAAAAGTGAAATCCTCATTAAATGATAAAAAACTTGTTTCCCCGTCAAAAATGTTTTTAAAAAATATAGCCAAACTTCATCTGGTACAAAACGATTGACTAGAATTACCAGTATATTGAAAATTTATCAATTTGATACATAGATACGTATATTATTTACCCTAAAGACTAGATCAATTATTTTTGAGGAAATTTCATGTACCTGAATTCCAAATTCTCTGTTTCGATCAAAAGGGGGAGAAGAGTCAATGCCCCGTCGAGACTGAGACGAGAAAACACTGCTTCCCCTGTCTTTTAACAGTGCCAAAAAGTGCCTGCCACGTTGCATTCTCCACTGGCCCCGTTGTAACATAAATTGTATATTGTCCCTTACAGAGCACTGAATGAATAGCTAAAATTACATAGCTAATTGAAATATTAACTTTATACATACATGTATTGGTCTATAATACAATATTGTCTCCTTATCCTAGAGACCCTACAAGAACAGGCAAATAAAAAGGCCAGAAGAAGCTTGTTTCCGTTAAAAACGGTGCTTGAAGTTGTAAGGTCTTACTATTTGAAAAATCTCATTCATAAATGAAGGATTTGTGGCGTTTTTGGTTTTATTGCCCACTCGAAGAAGAGATGCTTGAATACTTCAACAAATGCTTGCTTATCTCAGTTTTTTGCGGATGAGTCTGCATTTCATCTTTTCATTCATCGTTTTTCTTCCACAAGCTTACCACAAATAAACGTATGGTTTTATTGCAAACAGAACATCTTTTCACCAAGAATTATAGGAACGTGTTTGATCTTCAACTTTGTAAAACAATTTATTTGACCAAGAATTTAATTATTAACATTCAATATAAATTCGCAACTTTTCAAGTAGAAATAATTTAGTATGGTGGTATTTTAAACATTGCCCAAAGGAACATGAAAATAACTTTTAGTATACCTTTGCATATTGGCCTAATTATTCCCTGTATTGGGTGACCATTTTACTTCAACAACTTTCAAGCCAGGACGCCAAACTTCAAATTTGACAATGGTCAACAATCCACAGATTTTTAAACGAGATCTGTTTAAAGAAAGTAAGATGCCTTCTAGGGGCATTTTGTGACCAAAAATAGTTTTTTTTGGGGGGGGGGACATTTAGGCACTGTACTTTACTTTCTTCACTTTCCTTGTCTCAAAGTGCTGTATTGAAGTAGGAAATCGTCTGATAGGACTGTAAATCTACAGATATTTTGATCTAATTTTCGTTGTGTGGCATGGCCGTCCTCTGACCGCCGGCCACGACGTCGAGGCCCCTAATATTATCTTGTGACTATGACCATGCAAAGGATTAGAGTCTCAGAAAACGAGGAAAAGAGTACCGTCTCAGCTACATTATGTTGCGATTGGGTGTTTTTGTTTTTCACCACAAAATCAATTTAATATTTTCATAGTCGAAGTCGTTCCTTCTTCACTACATTTGCGCTACATTTGCGAGTATCAATTGCGTACTGCGCTCAAAGTTCACTAAAGGATGAAGTTGATTTATTTTGGAAAACCTCAATTTAATCCAAACAGTTTAGGGTCGCTGTACCTTATGAAATATGTAGTACCGTGTGAAAGATCAGATATCTTATATCCACATTGCAGAACATCAAAGAGCTTTGTGATCACTTTTTGATTACAAAATTCTTTTTTAAGTTGAAAATTCCTTTTTGATACATTCATTGCTAGACGGAAACTTGAAACCTTAGCCAGTGACTTGGAACACTAGCTGATATTTTTCAGCTTAAACGTTTTACGGACCAGAAATCAACTTTTTTTCAATTCAAAGATCTACAAATTTGCGACCACTATTATAGAATTTATTAAAATTTTGAGACAATTTATCTTTGAATTCCCCCCGCCCTAAAATTTTGAAATTGTCTAAATATGGGAAAACGATAACAAAATGATAACAAAACGATAATAAAAGATCTTCTCCTCCGCAGGGTATTTTCTTCCGCAGGGTCTTTTTTACTTTTTACCAAACAAAACAAATAGACTTGGAACAAGTCAACAGAGCCTCTAAATTAAATTAAAGAAGAAATAATTAATTGAAGATAAAAATTAGAAGATTTTTTCTTTTTCTGTTTTCTTTCTTTCTTTCTTTCTTTCTATATATTTTTTTATCTTGTTACGCTTTTATTTTTGGCTTTGGTACCCAGGGTATTGGATCCTGCCCGACTTAAGGATGTGGTTTAATTTTAGCTTCACTGCAGAAAAAGCCTTTCGTTTTTGTCAATGAACACGAATTTGTTCCTGTTTAAATTTGTGAAGTGTTTGAGCACTCGAGGTATCCGCCCAGAGGGGCATTACCGTCTTACCCGAGTAGGGAGCGTGTCAGAAGAAATCTTGAGCTGACCCAAAAATGTAATGGGACAAAAACGCAAACCCAAAAATAAAATTGTATGGCGCATGTTATGATGCAATTTTACTGCCTATAACAACTTTTTATTAAAGTTTCTGTGCAATTTCTCAATATTTTACACAAAAACATAAGATTTTAAAATTTTTAGAGTCCAAATTATATTTTTTGATGAAACATATTATCGAATCGAAATCTTTTACCCAAAAAATAAAAGACACGCTCCTACCCAAGTAAGGTGGTACTGTCCCCCCCCCTGGGGTATCTGGATCTGAAGCTAAATCAGCAAGAAATCAACACAATCGACCAATGTACTCCTTTACTTATTATTAATTAAGTAATAATTAATCTTGAAATTACTTTCATATCTTTGTTTTAACTTGTTTTACTTATATATGATTAGGGCTGGTTTTAATTTAGCTGTAACTACCTGCGGCTTGCGTACGGGATTGCCTGCGGGATTGCCTGAGGTATTGCCTGCGACCACGAGCGGCAATTGTCTGTGGTTGTCTGAGACTGACCCCGTGTTCCCATTAAAAAATTCTGATTCTGAGATTCCGTTAAGTGCGTGTACAATTCTGAGATTCCGTAAGTAAGTGTACAATTAAAGTCGAATAGAATTCAACTTTTGAGCAGCTTCAGACAAACCAATTTTTTTCTTTCAGGTTATTTTGATATTTAAATAAGTTTTGAATTGTAAATAAGTTTTATTAATTTTTATATACATTTTATTGTGTAGAGTGTAATGTATGTCATGGGAGGGCCCTTGGAAAACAAGAATTTACATTTCTGAAGGGTAATCCTCCCTGTTGGTATAAAAATGAAATATGAAAAAAAAAACATATGATATGAAATAAATATGAAATATGTTTCCAGTAAAAAGATTTTAAAAAGACCATGCCGCAAACGCGCGCGATATCACAGGCAGTTACGGCCAAATGAAAACCAGCCTTTACTCAATATCAAGACTGCTGTAGCTGTCATTTATATTTATAAATTAAGAAATTTTAATTGAACACTGAAAGGTCTAAACGCTATAAAGAAATTGCCCTGGGAACCAGACCCAGGGTACAAAGAAATCTATAATTAGTTCATGAGTTACTGTGGTTTTAGCACCAAGCACTGAGATGTGCGCAAGCTATAGGATCCCAGAAATAACTCTATCCCTAATTAAGTACATGACCCCTTGTCATGTACCTGTCGTGTTTGAGGTTTGAAAGAGCCCCGGTTATCTCACTATCCTTGCGGCTCCAAAGTATGAGGATTACACCTCCAGAGCCCTGAGCACCAGAGTGTCCCGATAAAACGTTTTACCCTGTTGCTATGGCCACGAGAAACAAATTTATGATTGCCTTCGCCAAAGCTTGTACGCGACACAAACGATATCAAGAAGACGCTGCGACGCGCGCATGTTATTCGAATGTTGGCGCCAGAGAGCGCGTGCGCGATTTAAATGAGCGGCGACTGTAAATAGCCCGATGACGTGAGAGCGAGAAAAGTGTAGTTTGGATGGCAAGCCCAGGACACTATATCTAAATCTGAAATTGCATTTGTCAAAACATGAGTCTTTATCATGGTAAATATTTAACTCAAAGTCATATTTTGGATCATATAATTATGCTTTGAAATTCTTGAGTTTTTCAAGCATGTTGATTTACGTAGGCCATAACGTGCTTTTCTAATTAACAATAATTTAGTATTGCATTCAACGCAAGCAACGTTAGTAAACATTTGTTCTTCTTTTTCAACTTTATACTTGCAAAGAGATTTATGCAAATCATGCTTGCAGTGCACGCACACATCAATGATTGCACACAAAAATAGCATGACAGCAACAACTGTGCACTACTTCTTTACATGGTCAATAGTTAAGGCCTTTTTAGAATTTAACAGCAAATTGTTTTTAGTTTGTTCACCGAAGACTAGCCTGCATGCACCACTGATGGTCCGTTCTGGACAAAATGCGGATACACACATTGTTGAAACATTTTCACTAGTAAACGTTTCCAGTAAAAAGTTTCTTAATTGTATACCAAAAATTGAAATGAAGTGTAGTTCATCCTCAATTTCATCATTGCATTCGTGGCAAAATCGCTTTTCTCTATCAATTTGTGGTTTCAAGGGGCATATAGCTTGTACCAACTTTTGGGGGCGGTGTTACACCCCTGGCGGTTTCATGTCTCCCTTTCTCAATTTTCAAAAATCGAATAGAAAACATATGATCATTTAACTGCACTTGAAGTTGTTATGAATTAGCTATACTTTTATTGTAATATAGCTACTATACTATTTCTGTAAAGAAAGAATATATAAAAAGATAGCCAGGCAATGATCACTTAGTGAGGATACGCCTGTGTTTTCTGTTTTTTCTAATGTTCAGATAAGTTCGTATGAAATGCCAACTTTGTGTGTTTTGTATATTAATGCTTGGGAACCCAAAAATGAATGCTATTTTTCCTTGATATGCTATAGAGCTGTTGGAGTGCTTTATTTATTGATGTTTTATCGAGCAGAGTTGTTGTTTTGTGTTTTGTTTATTATATTTTCTTTCATGAGTTGATCAGTTAGGTTGTTAGTATTAGCTGTAATTGAAATTCTGTCGGTTGTATTTTTTTCGCGTTTTAGCGCTTTGTAAACTCCCGGGGATGAACTACGGTAGGCTCGGGTATGGAGTTGTGCCACTTTTTGAGGTACCTTTTTCATGACTGGTTGCGGATTTATGGGTATGAAATTTTACTCATGTAAATGAGACATTAGACTTGTCCCAAGTCTATTTCGTGCCAAATCAAAAATTTTTATTTCGTACTCAATGTATCGAGGGAATGCCATCCTCGATTGATAAAATGAAATTGTTTGGTTGAAACTATTTTTTGTTAATTGTTTTGTTCAGTTCAGGCGAATAATAATCCTATGTTGGTTTTTTTTTCAATCTATTTTCTATGATCAGGTTATTTTTCGTAATTTTCTGGGCTCGTCAAGCTTTATTCTCAATGAATTATGGTAAATTATACAAATTCAATTTTATGGAAAATTAAGAAACTCTATAAGAAACTTTTACAACACAAATTGTGCCCAAAGTTAAGAACCCCAACTGCAAAGCCCAGAACCAAGTCTATCATATATATATTAAAAATGAACGTACGCTATCATATCTAATTCCATACATCCTCAAGAATATTTTCTAGCGCCGCCCCGCTTTCATCCAGTAAACTACTAACCCATCCCGATCGAACCTAGACTTGTCCTAAGTCTATTTCATGCCAAACACTGATCTCAAAATAATTTTGAGATCAGTGTTGCCAAATCACAAATGTATATTTCGTACTCAGTATATCGAGGGAATGCCATATCAAGGAAATGCTATGAAATTCATGGTCTGGATCGAACCTGGGTTGATTGGTTTATTTGTATATGGCTTTAATAATTAATGCAAACTTAGCGAAATAATGTTTACTATCATAAATATATAAGATACTGTGTTGATGAGTTGTATCAAATAAAGCCAAGATTTTGAGCAAATTGTTTGCACAGGTTGTAAATGTGAAAATGAAAGATGGTACATTCTTTATTGGCCTTTAGTTGATTTTTGGAAATACTCACCCGCCACCGCCTAGACTTGTTGCACGGTCGCAGTATCGCTCCTCCCCGGTGTTGGTGGCGGCGTTGGGGAGGAGCAATATGTCTAGCCACCACCGCCTGTCAAAATTAAGGTGGGAGGAGCGACAGGTTGGAAATCATGCACTGAGACTAGTCACAATTTTCTTATCTAAGGAATTATTTTCGTATCTAAGAATTATTTCGTAACTACAGAACTTATAAAACAAATTTTAAATTCGAAAAATAGTTATGTGAACTTCCTAAAGTGCAGAAAAACCTATTGTGTAGATTTCCTGTGGATGGAGCAAGATCGATCATGAATTGCAAAGATACGATATGTGTACCCTCTGTGTACCCTCGGTGAAGTTGAAGATGAATATCACACTATAGTTCTTACCTAAGGTATGCCCTTGCAAAGCAATCCATAATTTTTTCAACTTACCCAACTAAACATAAGTTCAAAACACTTATGAATGATAGCAATCCCTCGGTTGTGACTAATGTAGCGAAATTTAAAAAAGTAAAAAATACATCGGACTTCTCAAAATAACAAATAAACAATGAAGTCCTTTTGGAGAATCTCCTCAATATTTAGGCCTTAACAGCTGAAGGAAGGAAACAGATGTCAGGCAAGTATTATATGCACACGTTGGTGTAATTACAGAAGCTGTTGAAATAAGAAACTAATCATTGCAAGAAACGTTTCAGATCATTATCTGACTGACACCGAACAATCAAATATCACAGCAAAATAAAAAAGTGTATAAATATGGAGATCAGAGTGTTAAGTGAAACGAAAATAAAAACCATGCTTTGCGAAGGTAATTATTTGATTATTTCCTCGGCTATCAAACAAAACAATGAACCCATTTTTAGTGTCAATGCATGGGTAGTGGGAAACCAAAAACAAAAAATAGAAAACTCACACCACAATTCCTAAAGCCCATGCTGAAACTACAAAACTATGCTTATAATATCAAGTTTCTTGTTTTCCTCTATCTATCCTCTCAATAATTGGAAATTTCTAATATTCCTAAAGATGCACAAAACATTAAATATTAAATATCAACAAAATAATTCCATAAAATGTCTAGCCAATTGTTGCATCTTTAAATTTACCAACTGCCTCAAAATATTGAAAAGCCAAAATGGCAGCCCAACTTTCCGGCTTGAATCCTTGTAGAAAACCAGCGTGGCCACCATTAGTTGTTTCAACAACAAGTAACAGATCTGAATTTTTCCAAACCATTCTCATTTGATCGAGATGCTCTGGAGTATAAACTGGATCATCTCTTGAATATATTATTATCATGGGTACGGAAAGTCTTTTAAATCGTCCGAAAGTGTCCATTGAAATTGCGGTAGAATGACTTGCAGCAGGTCCATAATGTTTTTCTGGTTTTTTACGCGTGAAATTGCGAAAAAATGATTCAAAACTTCTAGATTGAAACGTTTTCCGTTTACTACCACCCTGTTGTTCATTGGAGACAGAGCTTGGTGAAAGATAATTATGACTGTTCTTGTGCCAGGCTGGAGAAATACTCGCAACTCCACGTACCAAATTTGATTTTGTGTGGTACGTGAGAAACTTAAAAAGTATTGGACAGCCATATGACACGCTAATCACATACAAATATGATTTTGGGTGCTTCTTTGATATATACAAAACGACTTCAGTGAAATCTAAATAATCCTCGTCTTCACATCTTCCCATCAGTTGGTTGTTTTCTGATAAATGTCTTACTTTTGGCAGGAGCTTTGAATCTTTTTCCAAGAACAGTGCCGGACGAAATCCATTTTTGATTCCCGCTTCGCTAAAAAGCCATATGCTGTCAATGTCAGTGAATGGGCTCTTAATAAATATCACTATAGGACTGTTTTCGTTGATGTCATTGTTTTTATTTCTTTGAAGAACTGGCCAAGCAATTCCAACCAATCTGTTGTGAGCGACTTCAAGGTATTCTGTCTTCATTTCTAGTGCATTTGTTTTTAATTTGGCGACGTATACACTGTGAATTTTTGGAGAAAATGCCCAAATAGTTGGAACGTAAGGTTTCCAAAGCAAATCATTACAGTATTGAACAGTCAAAGAGTTGAATAGTGACTTGTTGCACGATACACTTGGAAGTCGTGATGATTTCTTCTGCTTCCAGAACAGGTAGAAATAAAAAATAGCCCAAAGTGGAGATAATTCCAAGAGAATTGTAACCAAAAACATTGTATTAGTTGCCTTCACGAGCTTTGATTGTTCTCTAATTTCAAAGCTTTAACAGCTATTATATTCTTTGTCTGTTTGTGCTCGACAGTCGGCAAATGTAAGATCCATGTGAAATTCTACTCCTGCGTTTTAGGTTTTATCTGCCAAATTACACACTCTTTTGTTGTGTCCGAAAAGAAGTTGATAGTTCAGTTGAATTTTCTAAAAAGCACAAAAAGCGTTTTCAATGCATTATGCAACATCATCTTTTGAGAAGATCAACACTAATAAATGTTCACTCACAATAGCTTATGTGACCAATGGCATGAATGAAACATCACAGTCTTAACAACTTTTCTGCCGTAAGAAGATCAGCGAAATATGTTACCATATTAGCCAGGTTCTGAGGAAAATTATAACTCCACAAACAGCTGGAGGAGATATTGCTGTATGTGCAGTGCCCAGGGGGGCACCCAAATACAAGTGCAAAATATATACTATGCACTATTATACATTTTTGTAGAAATTAATCAGAATTGAACTAACTCGATGCCGTTTAATTCCCTTTGTTTAATTAAAATCTTCATCCATCATGTTTTCAACTGCATTTTATTTTTTGTAACCATATTTATCCCAATATCATTCGCAAGGATAACAACCCGACATAGTATAGCTTTGGGTTGAATTTAGAACTTCACGAAACACTAACGAAACCACATTAGAATAATCCCTGATATAGCTTTTGTTTTAAAATAAAAAGTAACAGAAATCTTTTCGCAAAATGCGCTTCAATGCTGATCACAGCCCATAAGTCACAAAGATTTTAATAAACGTCAGCATCATAGCAATTTTTTAATCTCTTATTCGTATCTACTGGTTGACTCAAAAATAAGCTATCTATTGTTGCAGGGCTGCAACTTGAAATCCACGAGGTTCCAGATTTCAAATTGTAGTCAAACTGATGTGCGAAGAGCAAACTAGAGTTTGGAATATCATCCAGTAATTTTTAATCACGTTTACCTGACTAAAACTGGACATTAAAATTTCCCTCATTCGTGAGCTTTATACCGAATTTACAACTTTTGAATTAAATGCCGGTATTGTTTAGATAGTCTTTGTGAATATTTAATATTTTACCAGTTCTGTGATAAGGTTTAGACAATGCTCAATGCAACTAAATAAATATAAATAATAAATAGGGTCGGCCCCTGAACATTTCAGAAGGGGGGTGTCATGAAAAATTTACCCAGGAGAATTAGAAATTTGCCAATAAATAGTAAGCTCAGCTCTGGCGACTGAATTTCCAGCCGAGGTAAAATTGCCGAGTAAACACCGTTTAGCATTTCCAGGTGGGTGTCATACCCCCATGGGCCCTGCCAGAAGTATGCTTTATATTGTTTTATTTCTTTTTTATGAATGCTATACTCTTTATAAGAACAATTTTATAAAAACATTGATGCTGAAATGTTGGGAATATTGAAAATAAATTAGTTCTTGCTCAATTCTTAAAAAGCTTCGTAGCAAAACGAGAACAAGATAAGAACACTCTGAAGCAGAAATTTCGCAAAAATTTATAACGATGAGGATGATCTGAATGTGAAATTTTCCGTGTTCTTATGAAAAAGCTGATTTTAAGGAGCACCCCTGGAAGTTTCGCATTTAAAACTACTGAAGAAGATTGAGTACCGAAATTTGTGCTTGATTATTGGGGGTGCAATATGCCCCCAATAAAAAGTTTCAGGTGTTTGCTTGTTCATAAATTTTTCATTCGCAACATCGAAGATATAAAGAGCCATCAGACCTGAAAAATACAAACTTTTGAAATATGTTTATCGAGACGTAATAGAGCATCTGCTCGGAAAGGCAAGAAATACATGCAAATTTTTCAGGGCAGCGCATTCATATCAATATCTAGCAATTAATTGATGACAATATTGTGTAAGTTATATCACATAATCTTAATGATGTTTGTTATTAAGTTGCATAGCGAATTGTCGTTATCCTTTTTCATGTTCATAACATTGAAAATGAAAAAGTCTAAATCTTATTTTTACTTATAAAATATAATATATAAAATAAAATATAGAAAACAAATACTCACAGAGATTCTCAAATTCCTCAAATGACAAAGCATTTGTTGCATACAATTACTTTCAAAATTAGCTCATGAAGTTTTGAAATACGTTCACCTGCCAAGCTCTTCGAAGTCCAATTGTAAATGTTTAAACGCCTAAAGTAAAGTCTATATTTGCTAGACACTTTTCAATGTGCAACAACAAAGACACCACGATTCCATTCATATTATGAATCAATCGGTGTAAGAAGGTACTTTCCAGGGTGTTTTAAGGAGCGCGGCCAATGTCACGTGAGGAATAAATACGCTTGACAGGATTTCTTACTAAGATTCAGACATTAAATAAAATCTAAACAACCCAGGGGAGGGGACCGTTTCCGAGGAAATCTTGAGCTGATCCAAAAATATAATAGAATTGAAACCCAAGCCCAAAAATATAATGGTATGGTGCATGTTATGATGCAATTTTGCTTCCTATAATATCTTTTTATTAGCATTTATATGCTACTTTTTAACATTTCACCCAAAAATATAAGATTTCAAATTTTTAGAGCCAAAGTTCTATTTTTTGATGAAAATTTTTTAAACCCAAAAATATAATATCGAACCTGAAATTCAAGTCACAAAAATATAGGGCACGCCCCCCTACCCAAGCCAGGTGGCATTGCCTCCCCTGGGCTAAGCAATACGGGCATTTAATTAAAAATTTGGCATAATGTTCTGGACTTATTACATGGTCGTTTGTTTTGCTCCTCCGTCTGAGCTGGTATCCTCCATCCTCCACTAAACTATGACTCTTCGTTAAAGCAAAAAAAATAACGCTCAAAAATTTTTTTAATTGGGAAATTAACTGTAGTGAGTTATTAAATAAAAATAAATCAAATTTAGGGAAATAAACGGTAATGAGCTAGGTAAGCTTTGATTAATTTTAACTTTTAATTTTTGTTGATGGTGGCGGGTCGTGGCTTGTTTTGGGCCTATCAACATTAAACAATAAGACGATCCGAAATAACTATATAAAGGTTGCAATAAAAGAATATATAATAATGTTTGTATATTTTGTACATATTTCTTATGCATTATCATATTTATCCTGGAGAGAACTATAGTTGCTAGAGGGTGGTAAAGGGTTTTCCGGGAAACGTGATTGGCTCTACTTTGTACCCGTGAAACGTGAAAACGCCAGCCAAAGACAGTCTGTAAAACGTGAATGGGCCGAATTTTTCCCCAAATTTTTTCCAAAAAAAACACAGGAAAAGCTGTATTTTTTAAACATGAAATATGAAATTAAGCATTTTTATTCCCGTGATTTGTGATCCTGACTCGCCCCCTTTACCACCCTCTTGCTACGGTAACCCGAGGATGAACTGATATCGATTTCACTCATTGCTTAGCTCCTCTGTAGAGATTTAGCCAAATCTGTGTTCTTTTGTTGATATCGAAAATATTTGGGGAATTTGACGTATTCCAATTTTCCTTGAAATTATTGCATTTCCCCTGAAATTAGCAGTTGCAGCCCAGGTGCAGTTGCAGTTGCCCCCCTTTTCCCTCCACTTCGCAGTGGGCCGGCTTGCTTAAAGCAGAAGGTTTTTTAATGCAATTTAGGAAAATAAGGAAAACATATTGTTGTTACCATATTACCCTACACATAAGCATATGGAGTCATAAGCGAAAGTTTAAGATTTTTCGACTTTGAGCAACAAGAAAAGCGGATCCAAAGCAAATCTCAAGTAGGGGTGGCTGGTAATGGGGGCACCTATGGTTAAAAATAAAGAGGGGATGCTTTAGATTGGCTGTAGTGACATCTTTTGAACTAATATAAGAAAATTCACAGACATATAAATGATTTTTCCCAAAATCCATCCAGAATCTTTAAAATTCTAGCAGGGCGGTTTTCACCAAGGATATTTCTTTACAGAATTTCAATAACTCTCGTATATCCGGTACATTTGGTTAATTTGTAAAAGAGTTAGCCTACGCGTAGCCTCAGGCTATAAAAGGGTTTGTTCAATCTACATTTCAAGCGTTCTACGAAAACGGAAGGATTCAACAAAGCTTTTGTAAATTCATTGGATGATTTTGCAAAGGCATACCCCGGGTTTACTGAAAGTCTGGTACCTAGAGTAGCAGTCGAACGAGTGGAGAATTTGGTTTCCTGCTGTCAATAGTAGCAGCGACACAAGACGATCCTGTAACATCATTGACTATTGACCGGATTTTCGTTTTCACCATCTTCAAGGCTGAAAACCGTTCGGCAGTTGCTGAACTTATTGCAATGGCTACTAGACTACTACTATAAAGTATAATTTCTACAAAGTTTGACTGTCTGACGAAGGCATTTCAAGGGACTGGTCAGAAATTGATGTGTCAAACCGGACCCGTGCAACTCAAGAAGTCTGTCCAAAAGAAGTCCGTAGGAAAACAAGATCAAAAAATGCTTCTGTCCAGGCCAAGGGCTTTCCTGAAAACTTATGGTCTCGTAAAAAATTTAAAAAACTGCTGTATTGAGCAATGATAGGGAATTTTAGTAAGATACCTGCAAAAGTCTGCAATTGATTGTCACAATTTTCTTTTTAATTTTGTCTACCTAAGGAATTTTTTTTACCAATAAAAACACTTCGTTTCTCTTAAATGAAAGTCAAGGAGCAGGATGCCCCCTCACTCTCATAAATAATTTGGGGTAGATTTAAATAAAAGAGCTTTAAGTTACAGAAAGGTGCTTGTTTATGATGGTAAATCTTGCGGGAAATCTTGTCGGCCGTCTTGTGCCAGGTGAAGTTTGGCTATACGGGACATTAATATTTTTTAAGATATTGTTAACGGGGCACCAAATCTTTAATCATTTTATGACAACGGGCAACTGTTGTAACTAGTCTACAATTGCTCCCATTTGCCCCCCCCCCCCCTTGCCGAGGGTCAGTTGGCAACAGGGCTCAAAGTTCATGGTTTGCTCTTGAAGGTCAGCAACATCAACAACAACAATTAATTTCCATCAAACAAAATGGTGTCTAAAAAAGGCTGCCCTGATGGTAAGTTTGTAGTTTAACCCATGACTTTGTTGCTTGCATTGATTTGTAAATACGTTTCATTACAGTGTGCATGAAACAATGAAATTGACCTATAATTGCATCTTATCGTCTTTCAATAGGGAGTTCACGATAAAGACGAGAACACACAAGCACACACGACACAATATAGTATACTATAATATAGATAGATGATAGTCACATTTTTTTTGAAAATATTTAGTGTGATTATATATATAACGAGCGTCGACTGTATTTTGCATGTTTTTGTTTGCCCGACATCATTTTGTTTGCACAAAGTCAGATATATACATATATTGATCATGTCCCAGCAGGGAAATCTATTCAGAATTGATCTTTTTCAATGATACATAATATAGGCAAATTTTGCAACAATAAATTCAATAGCAGTAAATTTGACACACCAATTAATATCAAAGGAATTATCCAAATTGAAAACAATAAGAAACCATATCAACAGGAAAATGTAAACAAGCAAAGCCATGCGGAGTTGCGTAAGAGATGTTTACATTTTCAAGTTGAGAGAGAGTTTAGCGGCAGGTGTAATCTGCAGGTTGCAGGTTATTGACTGCAGGTTAAGTTTACGGCCAAGGGCTGTGTGGTCAACGAAAGAGGTCTCATCTTAAAAATGCTGGGAATTTGCGTGCCAGGGGGTTTCGACATCCAAAGCGGTTTCATTTCATTGTGTGAAACAAATTAAAACTCAAAACAAATTAAGGCGCCTTAAAAAAAATCATTAGTTTATCATCCCCGCGCGCGTCATATTTTCCTCCCAGTACTCAGGTAAAATTACGTAGATGCTCGCCTTTCTTTACATCTAAAAACAAGAAACTTAAATTTTTAAATGATATTTTAAAATATTTATGTATAATTATTAGCATTAAATCAAACCGCCCGCAGCAGGTCGTGGCGCAGAAGTTTATTTGGCTATCTATATGACTATGCTTTGACTCACGAGTTAAATCTTGTATATAGTACTTCAAGATTTTTGTCTGCGCTGGGCCTTCCAGCTTTTATTCATTTGAAAATATTTATAAAGAATTCAACGATTTTCAGACAAATGAAATCATCAACAAAACGAAACTGTGTGTGTGTGTTTGCATCGAACTACAAACTGCGCACCCTGCATTTCTTGGTGGTCAGCCCTTCCTTCCTGATGCTGGCGGTCCTTTCTGAATTTTCAAAAATCAAAATAAGATATGTAAACTACCTGCAGAATAAAATTTTTCCACAGCAACAGCCAAATTTGCCTTGACCATCTCCCCATCATCCCCATCTTTGCACAGCCTGGCTTGGCAGAGCAGAACAGAAACAGGTTATTTGCGATGCTTGCACTTTCTTGGCAGGCTAGTCACAGGAGGCTCAGTCACGGAACATTTGCTGAAAAAAATACCACAAGGAAACCAGAATTTAAAATGGGCATAGCCAAGCCAAAAAAAACCTAAAACCCTCTTCCTAAACCTCTTGTCGTGGAACATTCAACAAACAACGGAACGAACACGGACCAAGAGATAAAATAAACCTTTGAAAGAAATTAGAAAAGGTACAAACATTATAAACAGAATAGTGACTAGAAAAAATAACTATGATGGTGACGTAATTTTTGCTCGAAAAGAAAAATGCTCGAAATGAAAACGAGGCAAAGAAACATCAGAGGTATCAAGATCTGATCAAGGGTGTTAGGACACCATTTACCTTGTTTTGATTGAATTTATTCTCTATTTACATTGCTGTAATAAGCCTGCGTGCAGACTCTACTCAGCAAAAGAGTTTACCGTTCAAGTCTGAATAAAAACTCTGACCATGACCAATACAATGACAAGAACTAGAATTATTAATCAAGTTACTTTTCATGTTTTAGAATTAGTTTTTGAGTAGAAAAAGAAATATTCTTGAAAATGTGTCATGAAACTTTTATGTTGTTGTTGCTGTGTGTTGCTATATGAACAAAGTTGTTGTTGTAGTTGTTTTTGTAGCAGAGTTTAAAGTGGATTAAAGCCTAGTTTTAGGTTCTACCAATAATGCTG
>JAYJMH010083083.1:0-32270 GCA_036873815.1 Phacellophora camtschatica | reverse complement strand
GGCTTCAAATCTTTAATGAACAACATTTCGTAGATTAGACAATCTGTTTTCCCTCGACATTTGCGCAATATTTTGAACTGCTTGTGCAAATTCCATATAAATGGGGATATAGATAAAGATTATTATTATTGTAAGATTATTATTTGATTGGCAAGATACAGATTCTAAGAATTTAGTGACAAAAATGCTAAAAAATATAAAAGAACTTGAACACAAATTTCAATTCTCTTTGCGACTGGATCATCGAAAATAAACTACATATACATCTAGGTGACGACAAAACAAAAAGAATTGTGTTTGCGCGCAATAGGAACAAAACAATATAAAAAAATATCAATAGAGGAGACATTGAAATCAAACAATAACCACAAGTTACCTACCTTGGATGTATTCTCAATGAAAAATTATTCGGAGAGCTAATGGCAACTAAAGCACTCGAAAAAATGAATGGCAAGCAGGCATTTCTTTACAGGAAACAAAGCTTCTTAAATTATAGTCTTCGAAGATTACTCTGCAATGCCTATATCCAACCACATATCGATAATTCATGTCCTGTGTGGTACCACCACTTTGACTAGTAGGCTCTCCAAAAAAATTGACGACCCAAAATAAATGCATCCGTTGTTGCATAAATATGAAAAACACAGCACATCTGAGTGTCAAAGAATTTCAGAAAATCAACAGGCTTCGACAAAAAAAAGACTAGAGCAATGTATATGTGGGAATGTTTTCAAATTTTGAAAAAGAAACTTCACCATACCTGTCAGATATGTTTCACGCTGCTAATCAGAGCCTGACTACTCGTAGACTAAAAGCAAAATCAAGAAATGTATCCAATTCAGTACAACAGCTTTCGAGATTAAAGCCAAGAATGTAGGACGAATACAAAAAGGACATCAGTTAAACAGCACTATCTAATTATCACATTGCAACGAATGAAGAGTTAACTACTGAATCTCCAAAAAATAACAATTTGAGACTAGCAAGATCAAGAAATGTACAGAATTCAATTCAACAGCTTTCGAGATTAAAGCCAAGAAAAGAAAATAGGACGAATACGAAAAGGACATCAGTTAAGCAACACTATCCAATCAAAATATATTCACAAAAAACATCAATCAACAACACCAATCAACACATACTCTCAAACAACATCATAACAATTTCACAATCCGGGGTTCTTGATGTAGGAATATCTGATCACCAATTAATCTATTGCACAAGGAAGATCACCCGAACCAAAATTCATGAACGTACTTTCATCAAAATACGCACACTAAAAAATTACACGAAAAACATTCTTCTTGAAAAGTTAAGGCTAGACATTTTCCCAAGTTATTGGAATTTGAAGATACAAATACCGCATATTCTCCCTTTGTAGACAAATTAACAAAAATCATCGATACAGTGGCCCCTTGGAAAGAGATAAGAATAAAGAAAGACACACAGGAGAGGAGTGGATTGATAGCGAACTATTAGAAAAGATTAGGAATCGTGACCAATCTTTTAAAAGATTCAAAAAATCTAGAACAACTAATGATTTCGAATGATGTAAACATACACAAAACGAGGTCCAATGTTTATTAAAAAAGAAAAAAAACGATTTTGTCATCGGAAAACTGCAAGAAAACATTCAGAAACCCAAAGAATTATGGAAAAGCCTGAAGTCTATGGGTCTACTCTCCGGCAGTGACGCCCCCATTAAAATTTGCCTAAAAAAAAAAGAAACCTTTCATTTGAAGACAAAATAAACGCATCTGGATTAGGAAAAAAGCTACCAAAATCTTCAAACAATCTAGAAAATGTGAAAAAATATTAAAAACCACCAAAACTCAAACCAAAATCATTTTCCCTGCATCTCACCTCCATTGAAAACATAAAGGAGCTACTAGAAGAAATCAATCCATCAAAAGCGACAGAATTAGATGATGTTGCCGGTAGATTCCTCAAAGACGGCGCGTCTGTTTTGGCAGCGCCCATAACTGAAATGTGCAATCTAACAATCTCCTTATCAGAATTTCCAGATGATTGCAAAAATGCAAAGCTAAAACTACTTTTTAAGAAAGGATCAAAAGTGTACCTAAAAATGACAGGCCTATATCTCTGCTACTACAAATTTCCAAAATTTCGAAAAGACCATACATGACCAAGTACAAAAGTACCTAAGTGACCACAAAATTATCTATGATTACCAATCTAGCTTTCGCAAAAACCACTCCACTGATACATGTTTATCATACTTCAGATTCTCCAATGGTTTGAGAATGCAATGATCAATTTTAGTAGACCTACAAAAAGCTTTTGGTCTACATCGGTTTCAGTGACGAGACCGTACTGTGGTTTAAGTCATATCTACATGATCGAACATTTTTGGTGAACGTAGGGGAAAAATACTCTATTCCTGGCAATCTAACATGCGGGGTTCCACAAGGATCAGTTCTGGGTTCACTGATCTTTCTCTTATATGTAAACGACATGCCGGAGGAAGTGGATTGTGAGCTACTTTTGTACGCCGACGATACCTGTTTAATATTTAAGGAGAAAATATCAAAAAAGTAGAGGAGAATTTAAATAGAAATTTCAATTCTCTCTATGATTGCTTTATGGAAAATAAGCCAAGTATTCAGTTTGGTGAGGATAAAACAGAAATTATTCTTTTTGCACGCAATAAGAACAAGAACACAAACAAACTAACCATAAATAGGGAGGATATCCACATCAAACAACACTCATAAGTTACATATCTCGGATGCATTAGAGATGATGGGTTATCTGGAGAGCCAACTGCGAATAAAATGCTTGGAAAAATAAATGGCAGACTTACGTTTCTCTACAGAAATCAAACTTTCCTAAATTACAGCCTCTGTAGATTACTCTTCAATGCCCTTATTTAGCCTCATTTTGATTATGCGTGTTCTGCATGGTACCCTGATTTAAAAAGTAGACTATCTAAAAAAATCGAAACAGCACAAAATAAGTGTAAAGAACAAGACAGTGTTTCTACAATTAATATCCATTACAAACGATATATCTATACTTTATCACAGTCTTTAATGCATGTAGGAATATTGCTTTATTTTTTCATTTTTATTTTCATTGTTCACGACATACCTCTAAGAGACCATTATGGAACCAAGATCTTTTCGATCTTTCAGTGCAATCCCTGCCACTCTGGTTTAGGGGTGTGTGTTTCTAATTTTGTTTTTATGTATTTATTTCTTATTTCATTTATTTCCTATTACTTTACGAATTGTGTAAAATTTTATCCTTTTATTTAAATTTTGAATTGTAAATTTTTAATTCAGTGGCAAATAAAACTAACTAACTAACATCGAATGAAGAGTTAGCTACTGAATGTCCAAAAAATAACAATTTGAGACAAGCAAGATCAAGAAGTACCCAATTAAATTCAACAGCTTTCAAGACTAAAACCAAGAAAATAGGACGAATACGAACAGAACATCAGTTAAGCGACACTCTCTAATCAACACATTGCAACGAATAAAGACTTAATTACTGACTGTCCAAGAAATGTCTCCAATTTAATACGACGGCTTTCGAGATTAGGGCCGAGAAAATAGGACGAAAACAAAAAAACATCAGTTAAGCGACACTCTCTAATCAACACATTGCAACGAATGAAGGGTTAACTACTGAATGTCCAAAGAATAAATATGTGATACTAGCATGATCAAGAAATGTATCCAATTCAGTGCGACAGCTTTTGAGATTAAAGCCAAGAAAATAGACGAAAACACAAAAAGGATATCAGTTAAGAAATAGTCTCTCGTCATCACAACGACTGCAGAGTTAACTACTGAATTTCCAAAGAATACCAATGTGCGTCTAGCAAGATCAAGAAATGTATCCAATTCAATATAAAAGCTTTCGAGATTAAAGCCAAGATCATATTCCCACTATTCAGTTTAAAATTGCATTAAGCATTTCATTCATAAAACATTACATGTTTTGACAGCAAAATAATGCCATTAGCATTAAGAAAGATGATGATCAGAACGATGATGAACGTTTGAGCCTGGATGATTACTAGAGCTGATGGCCTAACCAGACAGAGTTGATCTAGTTGATCGTCATTCTGTCCACATTGTTCTATTTGTAACTAGTACGTTTTGGAAACATTTTTCTGAAATTACGATGTATAAACATAAATAATTTGGCTCGGCAAATAAGTTTTATTCCCACTATTCAGGTTAAAATTGCGTTAAGCGTTTTCATTTATAAAATATTACATGCTTTGACAGTAATGCAATGCCATTAGCATTAATAACGATGGGGGGGGGGGCTTTTGGGATCGCAATTACAATATAGGATAAACGTTTAGCATTAATTACTATTTACCTTAATTATTTATTAAAATTACGACACGACATAAATTTTGAGAAACTGAAATAAATATTTTACAGTGAACTAGTAGGTCAACATCAATTGACTCCAGAAAATATTTCTACTAGAGAGGGGGTGTTCTAAATCGTAAAATGATCCGAATACAATAATAAAAAGAAATTCTTTGGCACCATTTTGTTTTAACGAGGGGAGATGCACCCTCTATGATTCCCCAAGAAATCATTACTGATAGACCCACATCCTTAATTTTGGAAATTATGATCTTGAATTTTGAATCAGAATATATGCCATTTACTTTACAATTGACATTGCATTATGCTTTATTCGTGAAAAACTTTGGCCATTTTGCCTTTTTCTTTTAAAGGAAAATTTCTCACTATAATTTTTTACAAGCAAATTATTATAACCATCAGAATTAAAAGACATTTAAGCTTTACCATAAACCTACCCCGCCCCCTCCTCCTCAATAATAAATATTTAAATTAATCAAAGACAATTCATTGCAACGATATATTTTTTGGGTAAAATGTTTAACAATTTCATCAAGAATTTTACAAAGGTTTTATTACAATATTATAAAATAAACAATTTTGAAGATAAATAATTAATTGGTTTAGATAATCGATTCTTTCAGAATGGTAACATCGATAAATTCTATTGTTTGTATCCTTTTCTATAATTTTCACCTGCACGGAATCTCAATAACAAGAAATAGATGCAAAAAGAATAAAAAGGGCGCTACCAATATAGTTGCAGACACATGTTCAGAAAAATTAAAGCTGGATGGATTTGCCCTCCGGCGTTGGTTCAGTTTTTACATTTTTAGAAGAATTTTATTTAGAGTAGAAGTAATGATATATTCGCGAGTTCAATTTTGATAATTCCATTGTCTTCAATATTCAGAAATGGTTAAAAGCTGAAAGACATTTCATTCCATACAAATTGGGATGTAGATACAGATTATTGTTATTGTAAGATTATTATTTGATTGGCAAGTTACAGATTCTAAGAATCCCTGTTAGAGTGGTGATACATTCGCATGTTCAACGTTCCATCAGCAGACCCAAAGGTTTCCATCAGATGTTCATCCGAGGAAACTATTAAATGTACAACAATAGATTAGCACATCTGAATCACTGATAAAGCATGGAAAAGTTTCAAAAAATTGTTGTAGATGTTGAAATTGTATTATTTGCAGCAAAACGTTTTTAAATTTTGTGATTGTTAAATATATAAATGTCTGCAACAGAAAGCAAGTTGAAAGACAGGCTCGTTTCCTATAAGCAGTTTAAATTTCAAGAGTGCATAGTGCATTGAAACACCAACAAATATTGAGAAATGAAAAATACCTACATTGAACTATATACACTTTCCTTTTTTTTCCTTGAGGTAATAAGTGCACTTGGTATCATTTTTAATTCTCTGCCAATAATTTTAATTGCTCGCAGCAAAAAGAAGAAACGACCCTTCCATATAACATTACTGAGTTTGTCAATTGCAAATTTATTGGCTTCACTATCCTGGTTAATAAATAGCACAATAAATCATTTGTTTATTGATGGGTATACCATCTCATATGGAATGACAATATTGAAAATCACAATAATCGGTGTAGACTTATCAGTAACGTCTTCTATGACACATGCTACGTTTATAGCACTGCAAAGATTTTTTGCAGTGTCGTTTCCTATCAAGTTTCGAATCTGTTTTACAAGAAGAATTTGCATTGCATGTCTTTTGCTTATATGGATAACTTCAATTACATTGGCAGTAATTATCGAACGAATAATTGGAAAATGGCAAATTCTGTTCTACATGTGTACAGTCAGTTCATTGATTCTTTTCGCAAGCTACATGATTATTTGCACTATAATTTGGAAACGAAAGTCCTCTACTTCATTATCTACTCAAAACAAAAAATGGAAACTATTTATCTACGCCATTCTCAATACAAGCATATTTACAATTTGCTCAATGCCATTTGCTATTTTCTTCAGTGGACATTTGAAGCGTAAAATGATATATTATCTTATCGCTCACGGACTACTTGCATCAAACCCTTTTTTGGATGCTGTGCTTTATCTTGCTTTCCGGATTTCGAAGAAAAAGTGTGCACATTTTTTCAGAAACAGGACAGTATCTAGAAATGTTTTGAGTAGAAGCAAATATGTTATATCTCAAAAAGCTTTGGCAAGTAAACCCAACATTGATCTCAAAGCTAAGTGTGCTCAAAGTTTTAAAATAGTACAAGATTCTCGCGTCAATCCAAGGGAACAAATTATGCAGGTACACAAAGTGAAAACAAGCAATATCGAAGATGTAAAAATGTCTTCAATCGAAGAAAACAGCTTTTAAAAAACAATACGAACAATTTTAATGAAACATTTTACAAAGGCAAAATAAATGAAATTATGATTATGTTTGCAGAAAAATGGAACTAGTTAAACGACTTTAAAGAAAAACAGAAGCTGTGAAAGCGAAAGATATGGTTAGACTAAAAATAACAGAATGAATGTCATTTTAAGTTCATTGAATGTTTTCAAAATTAAGAAAGAAGAAAAGATTTGAATCCTTTATTTATATTTATTTTAATTCTTCTTCGCTGAAAAGATTGTGATATAAAATAGACGAAATGACCGAAATCATACAAACAAGCTTCAAGTTCTGGAACGACCTTAGTTTAAAATTGTTGATCAGTTTGTTAATCAAAAGAATAGTCCCATTTTGAAAGCGGTAGAAGTTTCGCAAACAGTTATAAAACTGGCAAAGAGCTACTCAGACAGAAGATCGAAAAATTAAAAACGAAAAAATACAAAAAGACAACTTTTATAAAAATTTGCAAACAAGTTAGACAAAGTAGTACTATTTTATGGGGTAACTCTGTCAGTAACTAAGCTGAAGAAGTAACTATTTGTAAAAAGCAACACTTTCATACCGAAAATAAAAAGTATAACCCATGAAAGATATAACACAAACAATGATGCACTGTTTTATTGTATTATGATGATTTAACGTATTCTGACAAACATTATTGTAAAAGACAGCGTCAAATTGTAAAGGTTAATTTTCTTTACCAAATATTGCCATTTATGGGTTAGATACAATATAGTACTGATCCAATGAAAAGTGGAATAACATTTCCTCTACTACAGAGGATCCCCACTATTAAGAAACTGGATCTTTGGCTTTAGGCCTACATGTTTATCAAATAATTACATTGCTCTTCGATTGTTCTGCTTGAGACTCCGTTTTTTAATCTTCAGCTTCTTGTTAGCGGAGATCTATTCTATATTAAGAGCAAATGATGTTAAAATTTATGAAATATTTTAAAAGTAAAAATTAAGCAAATTAATAATTTTGCACGTCTATGTAGACTCAGCACATATTGCATACTTGACATTTGGTTATATCTAAACGAAACCTGATGGAATTTTCAACAAAGCTATAATAATTTTAATCGTATTTCTTATTGTAACGCATATATTGTATTGGAAAATGTAGTTGGTATATCGTTCGTAAGCTGTTAGATTTATGCTGGTTATAATTAGCTAGATATATTTTTTACTGTAAATGGACTGTAAATGAGGAAATAAAGAAGAAAAAGACGAAACAATTCTTGTCCTTGTACGGCCTTGTACGGTTTTCATTGGTTTTTTGGCAATCTCAACTTTTCTCGGACTGCCTCGGCCCCTTATCTCAGTAATGGTGAATGTAAATCTCAAAATCACGAAGATAGATTAAAAAATTTCCAAATGTGTACAGTGAATGTTGTTGTATATTTTGCAAGCTACAACATTACATGCTATCGTATGCAGCATTGAGGTGAAGTGTTTTTATGTGCGCACAAGTTCATTAAAGAGGTTTTGAATTCAAAGAAGCTAATGAGTTGCATTCTTGAAAATTGTCGCGAAACAAACATCAGCGACAAATAATTAGATTGCTCCCTCCAACCATTACTTGTTTTAGTGAGGCATGCTCCGATTTTATTGTATAAAAAGCTACAAACAATGAATGAATCCAAAATGGCGGAAGTGGCAAAGGACAAAATATTAACAAGTAAATAGTTTCTTCCTACAAATGCATCAAATTTTTCCTGACATAACTGATCAGGCATTCGAACATAACAATAAATATTCTATCAATTTAAAAAGTTTCGCGATTAGGCTGTTTGCAAATATTCAGGAAGAGACAGAAATTTTACAATTTTCAGTCAACCGATTTTAGCAAAAATTAAGTAAATATCGAAAAGATTCTCGATGTGATATAAGCTTCGGAACGAGACTAGGCAAGTGGTTGGATATATGGGTTTCCGAATATCTCAAACATTGCACTTCTTAACAAAACCATGGAAATGGGAAATTAAATATTTTGGCAGATGGTGCAAATGCCCTAAAAGTATTCAGGTTGGCCTACGGGAACTTCGAGTGAAATTTGAAGAATCATCCCAACTTTCTCCAGAGTATCTCATCAGTCTATAAAATTTCTTTGGATGTTGTAGATTACCTTCTGGGAAAATACTAAAGAGGATGCTTCTAATTTTGGAGACAACTTCTGACGAGTAAATCCTTTGATTCCGTGAATATTTTTTGTAATTAAGGAGAGAATAATTCAATTTTTTGAATTAATTCCAACATGTTAGCAACGTTGAGCTTTGGTCCATGTAGTTCTTGCCATCACAGGCGTGCCTTTCAAATTTATTGACAAGTTTCTTGCCAAAGTTCCAAATTTTTGATAAAAATAGAGATGCGCAGGATGAAAGTGCTATTTTGTCAGAAGGAGAAACATTCTTTTCCAATGCTATCCAGATGTATTGTGGACACATATTTATTTGTCTTCATTCCATTAGCATCTATCGTCTCCTGGTTGGCTGTCTGTGGTTTTGCTTGTTGTCGTTTGTTATGGCATAAGTTTCAAACTGTTGCCACGCATTTAAATGGCTGTAATTTGGTTTTACTTGTTGTCTTGATGCGCTTTTAAGTTGTGACATGGAATGGATGCGTCGTCCTGTGCAGTAGTTCCCAGGCCATAATTTAAAACGAAGACAAATAGATGTTAAATCAATACAAATCAGGTAGGTAAAGAAATATAGCCTGATACAAATCGTGTTCACAATACCCTTGTGCTATCTTATGCGGAAACGAAGAACGCGAACTAAATAATCCACACAGAACAAAAATGTTCACATCTATGCAATTACATTCACAAATCGCCGCTTACAGAGAACGCTATGGAACTCATTATGTTCTGATTAGGATGATTGAAGATTGGAGGGCTAAATTAGATAATAATTATATAGTAGGAGCTGTACTTATGGTCCTTTCTAAAGCATTTGATTGCATCCCTCACAAATTATCTGCATATGGATTCGATGAAAATTCTTTAGTTTTTACCTACTTTTACTTGAAGCGGCGTACGCAATGCGCCAGGATAATAACACATATAGTACTTTCCAACTTCTATTATCTGTGGTGCCTCAAGGCTCCGTACTGGAACCAATTTTATTTAATATTTATATAAATGATTTCACATTATTTATTAAAAAAGCGGAAGTATACGATTATGCTGATGACAACAGTTCAGGTTACTCTTCTAAAACGATGCCTAATTATATCCAGGAATTGGAGGATGATTGAAGTGATGCCTTTCAATGGCTTACAGAAAATGAAATGATTGCAAACCAGAAAAATTACAAGCTTTGATAATTAAAAAAGATCAATCCGACACCAGTGAAATAGATATTATAATAAAAGGCAAAAATATAAAAATCGCAAAAACTGTTAAACTTTTAGGGATCGAAATTGACAATAAATTAAATTTTGATCCTCATATTTCTGACATATGTAAAAAGGTGCAACTCAGCTTAATGCACTGAAAAGACTAAAACCATTCATTGGTTTCGAACAAAGAAAGATTTTGGTTCAAAACTTTGTTTATTCAAATTTCAACTACTGCCCACTTGTTTGGCATTTTTCATCTTCTAAATCGTGGAATAAAATCGAAAAAATACAAGAAAGAGCTTTGAGATTCCTACACAATGATGTAAAAAGCTCCTATGATGATCTCCTATTAAATTCTAACAAATGTTACATGCATATCTTTAGGTTGAGAGCTCTCCGCATTGAAATATACAAAACAATGAAGAAATTGAACCCATCTTTTATGCAAGATATTTTCAAATTAAATCATCATTGAATATAAATCGATCTCAGAGAAAGCCATATGATTTACTTCCCCACATGCTGAATCAAGTTACTTTTGGTTCTAATAGTTTAAAATCTTTAAGGCCTAAAATATGGAATAGTCTACCAAATGACATAAAATCCGCCAAAAAAACATAAATATTTTTAAGCGCTTAATAAAACAATGGAATGGTATAGAATGCTATTGTAATGCCTGTAAATGAAGAGGGGCCTCATAGCAGTGAAGTAATCTTATTTTAATTTCGAATTTATTTATTTAGTTATTAATTTATTTATTTTTTCTAATATAAAAAAAAAGAAAACAAATTGTCATTGTATCGAATTAGATTAGTTTCTAACTAATTAGAAGCTAGAGTAGCACTCGATGTAAAATAAATTGATAAAAAAAAAGGAATGCTCAGGTGGAGCCAACCGGTGCTTTAATTCTCCCTTCCCATTGCTTAATTTCAAAATGTCTCCCTTCCCACAATTCCAAAGTTTATCCTCTCCCTTTCCTCCCATGGATTTTTCTTTTCTTCCTTCCATTATCTTTTTCGTGAGAAATCTCCCTTCCCACCTAGTGTTAGGGCAATTCTCTCATCTCCCTTCGCAGTTCTTCTCCCTGTTCATTGTACAGTCGACTCCAATTATTATCACACTCACACCAAATATTTCAAGAAAATTATGACTATAAGTGGAGTGTAACTTTAAGCGAAGTTCATTTATTATAAAGGTGTGTTTGACCAGTGGTGATGTGATAATAATCGAGGTAAATTTGGGAAATAGTGGTGATGTGATGATAACCGAAGTATGACCATAAGCAGAGTGACTATAACTGGAGTCAACTGTATTACTATTTCGAGACACGCTACCACTCTTGCGATACAATCAATATGGTCAAAAATGACAGATGTTAGATTGATTTTAAAAAGCGCAATTTTAGGGACATAAATGATTTAAAACATGTTCAAAACATTCGAAAAATTACTGGTTATTTAGATAAAGGCAAAACCATATTGCCCTAAGTATAACCGGGTGAGGAGGAGCAGAGTGGAGGGGGTATAGAATATCTCATATTTCTAAAAATAAGCGGTCAATTATCTCGTATTTCCAAAAATAAAATGAAGATGTCTCTAAAAATCATTTTCAATTACTACTTATCGTATATTGCATAAACCAGTACCAATCGTCATTAAACATTTCAAACAGTTGATTTCCAGCTATGGAGAAGCTTTGAACACCCAGCAAAAATACAATTCCATTTTCATATGTTCTATCTTCCCTCGTTGCTGTAGCTTTTGCCCAAGATAATTGAGACATTTTCCTGCGCAGAGACATTTTGCGAACAGGGTACTGTCACAAGACGTCACAAGGAAGAGATCACAAGAAAGGCGTCACAAGCATCATAAGCTTCATAGCCCCGTCATAACTGTTACTCACAAGATATTGTATTTTTATTTTAAAAACAAACAATTATCATATCTGATTTTCTTAAAATAGAAAATATTTCATATTTCTACAATAAAATCCCAAATATTTTTATTTCTAAAAACAGCTCTTTCATTTTGAATTATAATTGAACTATAAATGTCAGATAAGTCTCGGAAGTTTTTCTGTAGAGGGAATCCGGACATCTGAAGATTTCTGTCAGTTCTTCAGTTTAATTCACGATTCAATCTTCAAAGTATTCATCCACAATGTTACTGGTTGTACAGCAGCCTGGTACCTCTACAAAGAACATGTACAAACATGTTGCGAGCGTGCATTCTTAAAGTTAAAGTTGGTAAAAAACGGTTTGAGATCAACGATGGAGCAAGAGGTTTTTTGAAGTTAGGAATTTATAACAAACCAGTTCCAAAAGCAAATCGTGTTTGTTATCCTTGTATATGCGATATGCTAAACCTGAGAAGGACAGCCGAGCAATAGCTAATTTTAATATATTTTACCAAGAGAGCATTATTCTTGCATCCTTTCACAAGTAATTCATTTTATAAATTTGTTTTGTCTTATAGATTTTAATTTTTTTTTTCAATTTATTTCTTCATAGAATACATCTAAAGCTAACACCTAAAGCTAACATCTAAAGCTGCACGCAGGCTAAAGCTAAACAAGTATAAATTAATTACTCTTCTTCATAATTTGTTGGGAATTAGCTGCCAATTTGAGGCCAAAAACAGCCATCAAAGCCAATCTAGCCTCCTTCAATTTCAATATTTTCAGAGCAGCATGCCCCAGACCACCCAATTTTTGGAACTATTTCTATTTTTGTCACGTCAACACGCAAGTTATGTTAATATAATTATCACCAAAAAGGGCCAATTTAATTACAAAAAATAGATTTATACTGCTAATGCTGTGCTCTTCATAATGTTTAAACCCCAAAAATAGGTTTGCAGGAGTAGGTAAACCTGATTGCCAATAAATTTACTTGTACAGCCTGAAAAGCTTCGTACTCACTCTTACTAAAACATTCACGATACTCAAAAATTTCGTCAATCCGTTTCCGTCCAAACTCCTATCGAAATTCCATATGACTGAGAAAGTATGTAAGAATTCCACGTCCGTGACAACGGCAAATTATTTTCGCAAAGAAACATATTTCAAATCTGTATTCCGCGACTATCTTTAGACAGATTTCACCATGCTGCAAGCCTACATATCCCCCCTCCCCCCACGAACACACTTGGTACCTACCTTCATCTTCGTTTTTATTTTTAAGATACATTTCCTTGGCCAATCAATCGACCACTTTCATCTCTGTGAATCTTCTTCAATTAATAAATTTCTCATCTTTTCTAGTTTCTAGCTCTTATTCAGTTTCGGTGTTAATCAGCTGTTTCCTTATTTTATTGTTTATCTTCAACTACAATTCCTCTTCCAAGAACTGAATGCAAATAAGCTTCCTCAAGCTGCCAAATTTAGAAATTGATAATAAGAATTAGTAATGAATAATAAGCTCAGATAAGAAAATCAGTTTGTTGTATCAATCATGGTCTCCACCAATTTAATTTGACGTCCGATAAAGACCTGGTAAAGGGGAGCCGATGTTTTCATAAATTTTTATGCAATTTATGGGGCTAATTTTCAAAATTATAAAAAGCGAATGAACAGTTGAGCTTGAGAAAATGGATGTGCCCAGAGCAGGGGCGCAAATGAGGTTGTATAATGAGGGGGCCTAATAATCCAACTAGTTGGTCCCGGTCGGTTGGCATTTTGATAGGGTAAAGTAGTCGGTCCCAATCCGACTCTGTCAGAAGTTTGATTGTCTTCACTACTCTTGTTTCAGTCATTTTTTCTGGCACAAGATTGTTCATCGGTCCGTAAAAGAAATATTTTCGAAATCGTATTGTTGCCTCTGGATCAAAACTCTTAAAAAAATTTAAAGATTGTAAAGAAGCAAAAATTTTGCATTCCTGTTCTCTTTCCCAGTTCGGGGAAGAGAAAAATCATGATAAAATAATTTTGGTACGAGAACAGGGACGTACTGCGGCCTACTGAAGGACTGGGTAGTAGCCCCTCCACTTTTCTTCGAAATTACTGTTTTTTCTATTGTGTTTAGAGAATTTTATGTTTCAGGCAGGCCTGTTTACGTGGGTGAGATATCCCCGCTAAGCGAGATATTCCGGATGCCCATTGGAACATGTGATCTCGTGTTTATATCAGAGTTTAATTCCATCCCTGGGTTCGTGATTAATTTTGAGACCCGATTTCTGCCAATTAATTTTCCGGCTCGGTTTGTGCTAATTGATTTTTGGGCTTGATTTCTGCCGATTAATTTTTGGGCTGCCATGAATTTAGTTAAAGCCCGGCAAGATACCACCAATTTGTCCAAGTTTTCATCTTTTTTTTGAAGAAGTCTTGCATCAACCTTCTTTTATTCCAAAAATAAAAACGCCTGTTCGAGATTTGCAGGAGGTAATCGGATTAGATTCTTTTTCATAAGAACACACTTTATATATAAGAACAATGATGCTCTGAATTAAGAACTCATGAAAAATTAAGAAACTCTCGAAAAAATTTTTACTTTTAAAATAACCTAAAATCCTTCTCAAAATATATCAATCTTCAGTACTAACGCCTGGGCCTAAAAAACGGGCATGATTTTGGATTAACCAACAAAGAATAATTTGAATGCATAGTTCTATGGCGTGGTAGTTTCATGTTTCATAGTTAACCATTTTGTTCACACTTATAAGCACGAATATATTTATATACCTCTACCAATGCAGAACCCATTCAACGTGAGTCTGTATATAAAATACGATATACATATATATAAATTCTCAACCCATGAAAGTTATATTAAGATTCTGTCAAAACGTAATGCCTTCCTGCAACCCATGAAATAATGTTACTGTCCATATATGGATTGGGTTCACGTGATAAAGAAAAAACAATGACAAATGTTCGAAGGCGCGAAAACTGTCACGCCAGCAAAAAACGTTTCGTTGGAGTGGAGTGCGTGAATTTTTCTGCAACACTGATTGTGAAACGCCACGTACAACTTTGAAAAATTGAAGGTAAGGAATGTTTTATGATGTTTACTGGACTAGAAACTGGTAAGGCGTCGTTCTCAATAGTTCTTAGACCTTTTGAAAAGCTTGGTTTCGATCGGTAAGTGTTAAATTATATGCATCTGTGACCTGATCAACTATGAAAACAAAGGAGAGACATCCATGAATGAATGAAATGACAAAGCAGGAGCACATTTTATGTCATTTTTCTATCGGAACAACCAAGATTTGTGGTCTGGTTTCTTGGTTTTTACCAATTTCTATTGATTTTGGAAAGAGTGATCTAGATTAAATTCATAACAATTTTTAATCAATGTCAATGGCACAGGTGCAGTTAACGAGTGAAATGATTTATTTTCAAATAGCCTAGTCTTCCCTAGTTCATCAATGGCGGTTTTATTACTCTGGCTGATCAACCTTTTTCAACATCAATCAATTTATCCTCATTTTTCCGGCTTAGCGTTTTTACAAGAAAAATAATATTAATTAAACCTTGATGGTAGATACACCTTTTATAGCAATTCAAGAATTTTTCCTCGGCATTCAGGCTAAATTTTACTAAGCTTTTCAGAGACTTATACGGTGTTGATTTTTGAGGCTAAAACGAAAACAGTCAGACGGAGGACAGTGCCTTGTACCTGCTTCTACAAAAAGTTATTTTGGGAACAAAAACACCTGAACGATTTAACGAAAGATCATGGGGGATTTGAATAACAATTAAAAATCTAAAAACACAAATGTACTTTTCAGATAAGATAAAAATTTAATATTTCTAATTTCCGGTTCATGAGAAAAATACCACAAACAAATGACGGACGCACAGAGGACATAGAGAAAGAGTATCATACCACAATGTCAATATTTAAGGTCAGCATCAGTCCGGCAGAAGGTCTCGATCGAGCACTGTAACAGTCACCCGATCGGGGAACCTATTGTATTAGTTACTCAATGTGGGGATTTTATGTTGTCTTAAGATTTCAAGATTTTAACTTTCAACTTTCAACGTAGACAGTCTGTGTCCAACGCAACGGTAGATTTTTTCACGTGGTAAAACACAGTTTTGTGACACACTGATTTCAATTCTATAAAAATAAAATTGTGATTTTCGCCGCACCTCTGATTTCTCAAATAACACAGATGTGTTTGTTTTAAATGTGCTGTCACTCAAACGGGGCGTGACGGTTTCTCGGTCGAGACCTTGTGCCGAACTGAACATGGCTGGCAACTTGTTGTATCTCCCCCTGTGCATATATACTCAAATCGGTCAAGCGCAAATGCTATTTTTGGTAATTTTAGCATGAAAACGCACATTTATACTAAATATCAATTTTATTTTAGAAAGTAGAAATTGAAAATGACTGATACGATAGTCTCTGCTCTGTTGTTGCCAAACATTTTCACTGCCCCTGTCCGGAATGTTCACACTCAGCACAAATGAAATAAAACTTTTTGAAGGCCGATTTTGAAGGCTTATTTTGTCCTTCTGACGAAAGCCTCATTAGAAAAAAATCATGGAAAAATGGTTTTTCAGAATTTTAGGCTGTTGACGTTTCTAAGCAGGGGTAGGGGTCCGGTGATAGGGGTCCAGAAGAAACGTACAAGTGACGTTTCTCATGCAAAATCAACCAAAACTTCGCAAACAAAGCTTGGCAATTTAAAAACAGGCTTGTTTTCAAAAGTGCGTTAATGCACCCTATGACATCACTCTATCCGCTGAAATCAAGTTTTAATTGTGGCTGCTTCACCCTGCTTCATCTTGATGAAAGCGGAATGAGATCCAATTTTTTGCTTGATGGGTAAAAATTGCTCTATTCAGAATCGAAGGTGGAATATTTATTTAACTGACATTGGTATTTGGATGAAAAACCACAGCAGTGGCACGTCGCAACCATCAAGGCAAGACGAGCAGCAGTAGTCGCACCCCAACTTGGTTCCAAATACCACCTGTGTGGCAAAATTACACGACGGTGTTGGTTGCATTTGAGAACAACAGTCCTGTTTCTCATTATTAGTTGAATCCTGCTGATGGAAACGTTTTTATCATAGGATTAAGATGGCTGCAAACGAAGAAATTCCCAAAATGGAAAATGAGTCTAAAAACCCAGAGAAGGACGAGCGACCTCAAGGTATGAGTTTCCAGTGTATAGTGTTGCTATCATTTCGATTGAAATTCAACAAATTTTTTAATAAAAAAATAAGCACGGAATTATTATCACAGATTTATCTATTTAGCGAAATATTTCTGAAGAGTTTTTTATTATTTTTAATAGGCCTACTCTGAAAGTGATCGATTACATTTTTATTCAGCATACATATTTTGAATTGTTTTATAGAGCATTTTTCATTTTTTGTGTTCTGAGTAACGCCAAAATTATTTTAGAAAAGTTGGGTCAGACCATTAGTGAAATGTGTGAACTGTTGAAAGAGTGAAATTTGTATGTTTCAATTAATTTTTTCATTTTATGTTGTGTTGTCATTTGTATGTGAAGAAATATAAACGTATAAGAATGTATGCAGGGAAACGTATGTCAATGTATAAAGGGAATGATAAAGAAGATCCCAGAGAAAGGCTTGTAAATACATTGGAACCTGTGGAACACATGAGAGATATTCAAAAGTGATGCAGTTTGAGTTTCTGCAATGCAAGAACACATGCGCATTTTTGTCATACTCTGATTGTTTACGTTTCGTTTCGGCCTAGCATTTAACAATTACAGTTCAGGTTTCAGGAGCAATATACGTGGAGAATGCTTTTTAGGATATCTCAGAGTATGATTTGCCTAGTTCTGAAAATTGTCTGAAAAATGCTGTGGCCAGTCAAGGTCAATTCAGTTCGAGGCTAGCGTACTGTAGCGTATCCGAACAGGTGCTCACCAATATACGTTGAAGTCTTAACTTAAAAATGGCGGAGGGGGAGTGCTCACCAAAATGATGTCTTTGATCGAGTTATCGTTTGATAGACTCCACCAGTAACACCGGAGGCTGGAAAATGGCAGGGAAGGAAAATAGGATTTTTTAGGGCAAAAAAATAGGAGAAAAAAGAAATTGCCAAATTTCGGAGGGGCACGGGGGCGACCGTCCCCTCGCTCCCCTGGACTCAGCTGCTGATTACATTACAGGACGCAGTGCATCATATTAAAAATACCCTGCTGCCATCTTTAGGTCTATCGTAATTGTATATTGCAATATTCCATTTTTATTACAGGAGATTCAATGACACCAGTAAAATTTGAGATTATTATCGAGCCTGCTAAAAAGACTCCACCAAGCATTTCAATGTCTCCAGCGAGGCCAGTCCCAGTCACGATCAGATGCAGGTTAGCCGACGAAAGAAGAAAGGTGACCATTATTATACATTACTACCAAGCCTTGTCTTATCTAATTTAGGCCTGTCTATTTAGCCTTGTCTCAGCGACTTTCCATGCGTGAATGCGAATGGCCACGAGAAAATTCGTACGAAGAAGGAAGCAGTAACTACTGGCAGAAAAGCGCATGTTTCATTTTGTTTCCAATCATGCACGAGGAAGAATCTGTCAGTCATGTCAATTTTCTTGCCACATGATTGGCCATTTAATTCATTTTCTGAAGCGAAAAGCTTTTCGCTGCTGCTTCAAATGCATTTCCCATTTGCATTTGCTGCTGCTTCAAATGCATTTCCAAAAGCATAGTGGAAATCTAGCTTAAGTGATGCCGAAATTTTGCAAGCTGCGAAGAAATGTTTCCTGAAGAACGAATTTCACATATGTCTCCGTATTGAGTCGTTGAAGTTTCAGTTCTGTTTACTCCGCAGGAATGGTTTAGACGAGCAATGACTCTGCGCTATGCGATAGACAAACGGGACGTCTCGTTCGTTCGCAGCCTGTGTTGTGTCTGCGAGGTATATTACTCTGCGAGGTAAAGGGTAAATGGGATTGAGACTTCAGCAAATCGAATTTCTGTACTATAATTACAAGCGTCTGGGCCTTTAGTTGGTGTAGATGTGAAAGCAAATTGTCCCTAAAAAAAGATGAGTTTTTGTGTTATTTTCTAAACAGAGCCTGAAAGAAGACAAAGTGATGAAGCGCAAGGAACACGACGAGAAAGTCCAAATCGTCTTGAAATCGAAGATGGAATTAGAAGAGATTAGGCAGAAACAAATCAAAGATCAATTCGAGAAGAAGATTAAAACAAGTGAGGAAATACTGGCCATTGAGAAACAGAAACAGATAGAAAAGTCAGCTGCAAAGGCTAAAAAACTTGAAGAAGCCAGGAAGACTAGTGAGCAGATCAGGGCCGCCAAAGTAAAAGAGGCTGAAGAGAAACTAGCCAGAGAAACTGCGGTAAGACTGGTCATTACAAAGCACACGCTACCCCCTGCAAAGGGAAAAAATAGATAGGATTCACTAGTTAAATAATTTAAAAAATTCGAGGGTAGAATGGTTTAAGCAATTAAATTTTGAAGATGGGATTAAGGTATGGTAAAATATACTGAATTGAAAGTTTTTCTTATGATTACATATGTTATCATAATGCCTCATGGTGCGATCGATGGTGGCTACCACTATTAAAACATGGCAGAACTTTGAACTAATGGTAATGCTCTGCGATGGGAATTCGTGTTAAATTAAGCCGCGCGTTGCTGAACGATTCTTGACTTTTCAATATTTTTGAGCTTCAGCGAGACTGAAGAGCTTTCGAAAATCGTTTATTGCGGTTGTTTCGCCAAAATTATAGGAAACAAAATCGTAAAACATTGTTCTGGCCTGGAGTTAGCATCTGTAGTATTTTACTTACCTTAACAGGAATGTAGCCAAAAGGAGTACAGCCCCCCCCCCCCCAACTTATTGTCAAGCTATTTTATTGCCTAAGACCTAGCTATGACCGCGCCCAACTTCCGCAAAATCTAAACCTGACAACGCCCATTTTTCGGCATATTAGTTCCTCTGAACCCTCCCAACTTTTTTCGTTGTCTCCTCCCCTGTACCCGAATCATTGCAATTGCAGCAGTTGTACCTAGTACTTATAGTAGCCCATCAAACGAAGGTGTATTCAAGCAAGAGAGCCTATCATATATATGAATGTGGGCGTTTATTTTAGAAACCACAATTGCTCATAATAAACAAGCAATATTTTGTAATACGGTGCTAAAAAGTTTTTATTGCAGTAATTAACAATGAAAGCATTGGAAAAATCTTCTTGATTATTATTTTATTAGATTTTGATTGTCTTCTTACTTTCGAAAGTACAGGAAATGTGTCCATGCAAGTAAAACTGCTTCCCTAGGGGTACCTTTTGTTCGAAACGATATGGTGTGATCAGATTCAGCAGGAAAAACACGATAGATGAGTACAGGCAATAATTGCATGTGATCAATTACATAACTAGCCAATCAGCATCATCTCTGTTCTGAGAGCACAAACTTACTTTGCATGGACACGTCCCCTTCAATTCGAGTTAGTATTGCATTTTCACAATACGAAATGGACATCATTGCAAAAGTGAGTTATTTTCATCCCATTTCTTACGGTGAAAATCATACTGCGAATATAATAGCAATTCTGCCAGATTTTAAAATTTGCTTTCCAACACAAAGGTTTCAGTTGAGCTGCGGGAGAAAAGCATACAGAAAGTTGTCGAGAAGCAGCAAGAAATCGCCCGCAAGATAATGGAAGGAAAAGAGAAAGTCGAGCAGCAGGAGAAGCAAATCCAAGAGCAAAAACGAAAAGAAATCGAACAGAAAGAACTACTGGCACAGAAGAATAGAGAAGTCATCCTTGAGGAACGCCAACAGTATTTACGCAAAAAGAATCTACGCGTTGACGAAGTACTGGCTTTGAAGAAAAGAGAGAAGCAAACACAAGGATAAGTGCTAAAGCAAAGGAGTGGAACACTGTGTGTGTGTTTGTATGTTAATAGGAGAATGTTTGGTTTTGTTAGCTATAGTTTTGTTGGAAGTATAATATAAGCCTTTTTCGTGCAGTAGCGTTTGCGAGATAAAGATTTAGCATCTGGTCAGTGAAGGGAAATCTTGCATCGAATTCATCTGGGTTTGTTGATAATTAAAAATAGACAAAACAATTTGAGGTTTTAATTAGCAATTTGCACGGTTCAATGATTAGGTTCAAGATGGCGGTGAGGAACTTTTTCCGACATGAAATTATTTGCGTTAGGTTAGATTCGTATAGGAGTAGTTTTAATAGTTCCTCGCCGTTATCTTGGCTAAACTAAGTGTGGCTCAATTTTTGATTGTCGAAAAATCCAGAAATTATTGTCAAAACTTTCCTTTGCTCACATGGTTACTTTGTTGAAAGTCTCTAACTCTCTTTCGCAGAGGCTTAAAACCCGAACGGAGGATTAGGTGGATGAGTGTATATATATACATATATATGTGAAAACGCCACGAAACAACTTTTCACGTGGAACACTACAAAATAATTTTACATATGGAAATTCAATTTTGAACATTGGCTATGATATAACCAGCTGAAACATGAATTTCTTTAACGAATCGTAGTGCATTTTTGGCTTGGTTCGTATATTTTGGAACCAAACTGAACATACAATGATTTGATAAGGAAACAATAGGTAATCAGATGGTCATATCTCGGCCGCTGTTTGATAAATGTAACTGATTTTTCATGAGTAAAGTTGTTTTGAGGTTCTTTCAGACTCCATGATGCAAAGTTGGAAAATCAAAAAAATTTATTTTATTCAAGTACTCTGTGAATTAACTAATAAGATCTATTGTCGATTGTAAGTTTATAATTATGAGGTTCAGGCCATGCGTTTTTTCCGGCTTTTAGTTATTGTCAATTATGAGTTTATAATTATGCGGTTCCGGCCATGCGTTTTTTCCGGCTTTCAGTTATTGTCAATTATGAGTTTATAATTCTGCGGTTCCTGCCATGCGTTTTTTCCTGCTTTCAGTTATTAATTCCCTGTTTACGGTTAACCTTTGCAGTAAATCTATTTTGAAAAATTCAGTCCAATATTTTTATCAACGAGCAATACGTTCATTGAAATACTCGCCGATGATGAGGTTTCATGTGAATAACAAGCTGTCAGCTCATATTGTGTGTCATGAATGAAAATTGAAATATCGAAAAATGAGAATGGCCATTAAATGATGGGATGTTGTCTATTTATAGTGGTACATCAGTATTTGAGTTTGTCATAAATTATATGCAGGAGCCTTCGGTACTTAACTGTGCAAGTGTTCTTCGACAGATAAATTTATTTGTACTGATAAGCTATTTAACTTTTCAACACCCAAATACAACTCATTTATAATGCAGTTTTTGTCTCTAAATATGAATCGATATTGATTAATAGACTATATTGAGAACCGTTGTCAAAAGGAATGATTCGTCATGTTTCCACCCTTTCCCCTCCCTTCCCCTCCTGTCCCTCGGTGGACAAATTATGGCAAGTGAATCAACTAATCCTGCCTCATCATGTACACTTGTAAACCGGGGAACTGATATCTTGGTTTTGATGGCCAACACCTTAAATATAGGAATAGAACTCAAGAACTAAAAGTCAGACTAAACCTCGCGAGCAAGAACCTGGAACCAACAATTTATAAACTAAATAGCAACATAACATAAGAGAATCGCTTAGCATGGGAGAATTGCATGGCATGGGAGAATTATTTCATGCATCTATGGGTTTCATTGTGTTTTGAGATTAGCCAATCATATTATATAATTCTTATCACATGCTGTAGATTGATTGGCTATTTTCAAAACAAATCAAATTGATTGGCTATTTTCAAAGCATTGTAAACAAATTAACTGCCGAATGAAATGCAAAGTTCTTCTGTCCTTCATTGTATCGGAAACATCGAAAAACGGAATGAAAACTTGCACAGCTTGAAATCTAGGTTTATTGCATTAAAACGCAAATTTCTCTGATGATTGTAATAAGAAAGAATTTCGTAAAACAAAACATTGTGGATTTTGAACATGGCAATGCGATTTAGAAGACTAGATTTCACATCACACCTCTGGGTGCACTCAATCGAATCAAAATGAACAGAATGCAATCATGACTAGCTTGGCTGCGTTGAAGGTGTAAAATCTATTCTTTACAGTGACAAATCGCATTCTCATATTTAAAACTAAATCTTTTTGTTTTACAGAATTATCTTTTGTTGATGCTTCTAGTTTTGGGCTGGTATACTCTATTTCAGTTGTATTATAACTAACGTAATGTTGCACGTGTAGAATTATCTGTTTCTTTTCTGTCTTGTAAGCTGGAATATCCAATTTAAATAGTTACTAATATCACTAACTGCGTATGTATTACCTTGTAAGTTGTTGTAATTTTGAATCATAATTATATGTGCTCATTTTCATAGTCATATCTTTTGTTGGGTTATGCGGCCTCAGAATCTACGCAGGTTTTTGCAAAGGTCTCACTTCAACATTACGCAATATTGTATACTTGCAACAATGCAAAGTAATCCTGGAAGACAAGCCTAACTACAAGAATAAATTGTGGTCCTCATCATATCATAATCATATTCAAGACTTTTATCATGCAGTCAGGCAGATGATTTTGATTTTCTTGTTACGATTTATTTATTCCATTAATTCTACAAATAAAACCAACGGCTATATGATTTTCCTTAAACGCAACAACAATGCTAGATGTAAACACGAAATGTTTTCATAATTCTCAGTTAAATGAAAACGCGTGAAAACGCCCGACCACTCGACCAGAGGCGGACCACTCGAAGATCAAAAGACAAATTGATTCTTTCCCTACATTAAAATAACGTAGGCCAAAAATGCTTATCTTACCTAGGACCCAAATTATGGAATCAACTACCCTCGGATCTTAAATCCGCAAACAGCGTGAATACTTTCAAGCATAAACTTAACACCAATTTCATGCAAAACCTACAAAAAATAAATCTCTTTTCGTCAAACTACCACCTCTAAGGGGACCATTATGGAATCGAGATCTTTTCAATCTTTCAATGATATCTCTGCCACTCTAGTTAGGGTTCTAGTGTATGATTTTAAATATACATACATTAACTTATTCATTATCCTTTAATTTTATTTTGTAAATTGTAAACCTTTAATTTTGTGGCAAGAAAATACTTGCTTACTTACGCTTCTTTTCGAAAACTCATTGGTGTAGAATAACGTCTTCGTGTCCCATTTTAGAACCGTTATAAGAGTAGCCCATATTGGAGGGGAGTATTCAATTCAAATATCATGAAATAACGTAGCAACAACAACTAAGTTAATGCAATAAAATAAGTGAGAACACAACTTATACCACGGGGTTCAGGAAAAGTAAATATTAATTTTATTACTTTGTCATTTTTTTTGCTCTATCTGTCCTACATCCCGTGTTTTGATTTGTGCAGTCACAGACAAAAATAAAAACGCGCAATGTAGGACAGGTGGAATGAAAAAAGTAGGAATAAAATGAAAACTTTACTTTTCTTTCAGCCCGTGCTTATACTTATACAGCTCAAAGCAAACAGTTGGAAGCTGGTGTCACAATGTACTCTAGTAATTCTGTCGGTACGTGACTTTGCACGCCGATTACTTCGTGATCTTCAAGAGTTGCAGCCAGCCAGCCTAGCCATTTACATGAAAAATTGTATCTTCCAGTTTAGACTATTTGCAAACGGTCAGCACTAAATCATAAAAAACTAAAATACGCGGACTATCCACAGATATATGACAAATATTGTTCGTTCCTTAAATGCACAAACGTTTTAAGAAAGAAACGTACAATTGTTATTTGCCATATATCTGAAGGTAGCACATGAATGTTCAATATATGTGATCTTGTGCCCACCTTAAAAATGATAAAGATAGCTTTTCGTGTGCGATAAAAAGAATTTGGCGTGTTGCCCACGCAGAATCGGTAACCATGCAGATATACCTATGACACCGGTACGAAACTCTCGTTTATTAGAGGGAGGTGTTTATTGCAAAATCAAAAATGAAAGAAATCCAAATAATCCCAAAAATTAAGGAAAAATGCTCCACTTCTGAATTAAAATATGACATTGACCCTAGAGATAAAGTAAAATTCTCTTTTTGGAAACGATGAACATTAAAGAAGTCAACTGAGCAGATATATTTTCTGTCTATATCCTATTTGCTTTTAATAAACGCCGCATTTCAAACTGCGGCGTTTATTAGAGGAAGGAGTTTATTTCAATAAACTTGGTCTAAAAGCGGGGTTTTTAAGAGGGCGGGCTTAGAGTTTGATTGCGATTATTTTGGATGAATTTTCAAAGTTGCTGCACGATTTTTCGAATCCAAAAAATGAACACAGATGCCAGCGAAATATGGTGCATTTCAACGTATCTCTGCCACTCTAGTTAGGGTTCTAGTGTATGATTTTAAATATGCATATATCAACTTATTTAAACTTTTTTTCATATTGAATTGTAATTTATCATCCTTTAATTTTATTTTGTAAATTGTAAACCTTTAATTTTGTGGCAAGAAAATACTTGCTTACTTACGCCTCCTTTCGAAAACTCATTGGTGTAGAACAATGTCTTCGTGTCCAATTATAGAACCGTTATGAGAGGAGCCCATATTGGAGGGAAGTATTCAATTCAAATATCATGAAGTAACGTAGCAACAACACGATGTATCAATGACGATGTATCAAAAACAAAATCAGCTAGCGAGTTTATCTCGCAAGAAGCGTGAGATCCACACTATACTTCTAAACAAAACGTGTATGTCGTGCTTTAAAAGAAACCGTGTATATCGTCTATCGTGCATTCAAAACGCACTCCAACCCCTAATAACTTTAAGAGATTTACAAATATGTTTTTCAATTCTAGCAACACGTTTCAAGCTCTACCTTTGGGTGCTTTTCACCAGATCTTACACTTCTTTCGTGGATTATATTTGCTGCCCGGAGAGCACTTGAATGCGTTTGCAAATTCAATAGAATTAGAAATGGAGCCAAGAACCCTAAGGAATGAATAATTTAAAAATTAATGAGATTCATCACGTGCGTATGACTTTGCAAACAGCTATCCGCCACAATGGCGGATGAAAAACGGGTGCAGTAAAGTCTAATCAGGTGGCATTTGAGCTCAAGATTTCGCCTTTTTTAGCCGGCCGCCACTAGCCTGCGTACAGCATCAACCTGTCCTCAAGGCCATTGTGGCTCCAATCACAGTGCTGCATTGTGGTCATATGACAATTTTTTTGTCTGTGGTTGGATTACTTTCATTACTGTATGATCGAAGCTCAATTTTCGCATTTTGCGGACCACTAGACAAACAAATGACTGGCTTGAGTTTGGTCCGCAAAACTTCGACGATTGTACCGGGTGCGCCAAAAAACGAAACATCTTTGGCGAGCTACCGAAAATCGTGTACTACACGGATTACAATGATTACAGTTGATAGTTACGTCAAAAGGACTAAACTAGCCAAGAACAATTTTTGGAAATTTTTTCCATGCTTGTGTTTGCATTAAAAACGATTTTCCAAAAGTTTCGACTTCACTGAAGCTCGAAAATAATGAAAAACATTTATATCATTGAGGTCAAACAGTGACTTCATACTTTGAAAGGAAGTAAAAAGCCTTTATTATAACTGCGAAAGCAGACGCGTGAAAACTGAAAAGGTATAAAAACTGAAAGAGTCTTTGATTCGAAAGAGCTTTTGACATGGTCGCGGGAATCTCTCAAAAAGCTTTGCTTCCCGTAAAGATCTGAAACAGCAAACGTCAATTGTAATTACCTGTTCATGGCTGGTGAATGTGAGTCCGTACTAAGTTGTTCCCAGATTGCCTTTACGCGGGCACTCGTGCACCAAGACTAGAAGAAAATCAATCAATCATTTTGAAAAAATCTTGTGGAAGAAAGTTACTTGGATAGAATATTAATATCTACAACATATGCCGTTTGCAGTACATTATTTTGACAGTTTTAGCCATAATTTCATACACTTGGAAGCATATACTACTTTCAGAAACAAAATAACACGCACAGATCATTAAAAGAAGATTTATAAAACGTCTAACACATAATGTTTTGCAATTGAAAAGGATACAGTAAAAACCAACATATAAGAACCTACATTTTAGAATTCAACCTAGTAAGGTTCATAAATTGAAATATTATTTCAGCTTAATAGTTTAGAGGGTGGTGCATAAAAACTATTAAATTTTACTTTTTAACATCGGCCTACAATTCAAGCAATGTCTTATTAGTATGTCGATAACAGATCTTTAATTTTTTAGTAGAATGAATGCAGGTATTTCAGCCTGTAGGTTCTTAAAAATTGAAGGTTCTTATATACGGATTTTTACTGTATGTGAAACATACCATGTATAGACCCCGTTTATACATGGTATCGGTAATAATTTAAACCCAAAATTGTTACGGAGGAGCCTCCCACGCTTAGACGATCACAATTGATCAGTGACAGTTTTGATCTTCCTGTTCGTAATATTTTTGCTCCCGCTATTTACTCATAGCCAAAGCAGCATCAGTACGACCACAAATAGCCAAATCGGCATAAGAAAATGAAAGCGAGGTACGACGACGAGTAGCCATAGCCAAAGTGGCACCGGGAAATGAGAACGAGGTACGATGATGAATAGCTAAAGCGGCACTGGAAATTATGAAGCCGGGCAGGTAAACCGTCGTTTTAAAATCTCCACCGACGCTTTGGCAATTTGTGGTTGCAAATTTGCAGTGCCAAATAGTGAATGCGTCGCTGGAGATTACGCTGCTAAATTGGTAAACCGTCGTTCAAAATCTTCAATGCCGTTTTGGCTATTCGTGGTTGCTAGAACGAAAAGGCAGCCACGACAAAATACTTTTTACCCTCCCGTTTCGGAGATATTCCTAAAAATTCGAAGCTATTCCTAAAAAAAGGATTCGAGGCAGAAATCGTCAGTCCAGAATTCAAGTATGTTCGATTACGAGTCCAAAGTGACATCCAATCTGCAAAATATGCAGGGAAACAAAGACTCATGTATGTTGTGTGAATCTAACAAAGTAACAGCACAGAGCTCAGCTGCTCCTGAGCAGAACATGGATGCTCTGCCACAGAACATTCAATAGAAATAGATGACAGGTATACAAAAATAGTTACCTGAGCAAAAGAAATGAAAAATACTTGATTATTCGACCTCGCAAGTCCTGGAAGGATGGGTTCTTGGCCATTTCGCACAATCCATGCTTGATAGGCCTAAAATACAAAGAAGCAATATAGTCCCCAGTTGCAGAGACATCTAACCAATGTTAAATTGTATTGTTACCAGTTTTGATGAAGAGCCATAAAACCTTTGCACAAAACTGAATATTGCACGGGTCAAAAGAATTTGAATAAAATGCTTTATTTCGGGGATTAATCAGGTGATGAGTAAAAATTATTCTGGACTCCAAAGCCCAACTTTGCGAAGCAATATAGTCCCCAGTTGCAGAGACATTACTCGCACCTAACTAATGTTTAATTGTATTGCTACCAATTTTGGTGAAGAGCCACCCACCTTTGCGTAGAACTGAATATTGCATGGGTCAAAAGAATTTGAATAAAATGCTTTATTTCGGGGACTAATCAGGAGCAAAAATTATTCTGGACTCCAAAGCCCAAATTTGCCTCATCAACACATCAATTTGCATCTAAAAAATCAAACACTGAACATTTCCGGAACATGATAAATTCAAAACTTTTGGGCCATAATAATTACAAAAATTAACAGGTCAAGGCATTAAATACAAAAAATGAAATGTAAAAACACTGAAATGGAAAAAAGTATTCAATTTTTTTTGACGGACAAAGGCACGAAATAGAGAACATGGAGACCAGTCGATTATCGTAATTTCAAACAGATTTCCCCTCGTGGAAAATATTTTACTTTAATATTAAGTAGTAGCTCCGCAAAACGGTGTGAAGAAACGATAAATGAAAATTTGAAAATTTGATGAGACTTTTCCGCGTGTTGAGTTTGTGTCACCTTGCGTTGTGCTGCGATTCCTGTCGACTTTGGCCGTTGTAAGTGAGCAGGAGTGCAACACAACGCAATGTAGCACATAAATAAGCACGAGAAAAATAAAATATGTTTCACGAAGAAAAGTCTTAAGTCGTGTCCAAAATAATAAGAACTATGATTTTTCGTGCATTTGGAGTGCCTTTAGGACTAAAATATATTTATTTGAAAACATTAAAATCAAATTAGAAAACCCACGTTATATGCAGCTATCAGACCTCCATTGTCGGCAATATTTTCACCAAGAGTTACTTTGCCGTTTATCTGTTGATGAAAAATGTATTGATAAATGATACGTTAATTATAAAATAAAACAAATTTACCACCATGCATATTTGACCCCGTTTACCCCCAGATTTATTCCCAATTAACAAGTAAATTCTATATAAGTCTTTATTTTAAGAGGGTGGCGAAAGAAACCCAATTTGACGGAAAAGATAAACGTGTACACAAATTTATAGGAAACATAGAAAGCGCTTGAGTTCTGAAAGTTTCTTAATTTTTCGCAAGTGTAGCATTAAAAACTTCATAAAAGTTTCTAAAGTTTTTTGAGCAATAAAAGGTAAATATGATTAAGCCAGTTTCCCTTTCCTTCCTATAAACACAAAATTACGAAGAGAAATAATTTTTCTAAACGTTTCCTGATATTCTGGCTGCGTACTGAAAGTATCTAAACTTTTCAACAGCTCCAGTACTAGTTTCTTATAAACTGGTTTTTTATTAAAAAAAAGTGTGTGTATTAAAATTTCTGAACTAAATATAAAATTACGTCCAAATTTACCCTCTAAAATATAGATTGACATTATCGAGCATTGAGCAACATTACCCGCAATTACACAGGAATAAAAAAGTTAAGTTCATTATACACTCCAGCTTGATAAAGAATGCCTTGCTGTTTCCCAATTTTAACCCCAAAGCGATTAAATTTATCGGCTCGCTGCCAGTTCTCCTTTCTGACACTTTAGTTTGGAAGAAAATTGATTTCTGTATTTTTTGCACCCTTGCTATTTACTCATATCTCCAAAGGGACAATGTATTATCGTTGATTCTTTTTTATATATTTCAGTTTCTGAAAAGACGGTCTTTTTCCATTTTTGAATGTCCTTCACAATTATTCCCAAAAAGACGATGTTTCATCAACGGCTTTTTTCCCTTACAAATTTGTCTTTTTCCATTTTTTATCAATTTGCAGTTATCCCCTTCTCCCGAAGTGACGATGTTTTATCATCAGTTCTTTTCTGTCACATTTTAGTTTCTCAAAGGATCACCTTTTTCTTTTTTAACAATTCCTTCAAAAGCATCCCCAAAGGTACTTCTTTTTCACTCTTACAGTATCAAAAAACTTTTATTTTACGCTTTTGTTATATTCCCATTAGATTCCTTTCTCTTGCACAATTGTTTTTCAAAGGCCTGCCTTTTCTATTTTCATTTTTAGCAATTATTTCCAAAGGGATGATGCTTAATAATAAGTTCTTTTCTCTTACACTTCGGTGTCTCAAAGGACCGTATTTTTCTATTTTCTATTAATTTAAAATCACCCCAAAGGGACAACTTTTTTTCATAGGCTCCTTGCTTTTACAAATTTGTCTTTCAAGTCTTTCTTTTTCCATTAATTTGCAATTCTCCGAAAGACCTGCTTTTAAAATGCTTTTAATTCCTTTGAAGTTATCCCAAATTGGACGGTCTTTTGTCATCAGTTAAACACTTTAGATTATCAAAGAGCTGCTCTATTGCATACTATTCACTCCTCTACAATTATCCCCAAAGGACCAATGTTATATTCTCAGCTCTTTTCTCTCACACTTAATTTTCTCAAAGGAGCGTCCCTCTCTATTGTTTCTCAAAAGAGTCTTTTCTATTTTTGTTTATTCCAAACAATGATGTTATCAAAAATCGAATTTCTGTTTTCGTGGAAATAGAAAATAAAATATTCGAGAACATGAATCGGATTACTTACGTGCTTTCCTTGGATACTAAAATTTCCATATTCCTTGATGAAGCATTCTTGTTTTTTAAGATACTCGTCAACTGCATGTTGTGTCCACCAAAGTTTTCCTGAGTTTCCAAATTTGTCAAACAATCGACCTGAAAAGTAAATGATCAATCTTAGGAAATTTCCATTTTCGCCAAAAATTTCCTGCAAGATTTTGGCAATTTAACGTAAGGAACAACGAAAATTTCGACAAAATTCTACAAAATTTCCTGCAAGATCATTTCTTGAAAAAAATTCTTGCGATCATTGGTTACACGGTCGGGTGTTTTCTCATACCATGTACATATAATAAAAACTTACAAATACAATTACACTACAATTACACTACTTGATTTGCAAACAAATTACTATACAATGCCACAAAGACGAAACCACTGGGAGCAATCAAATATTTACGATGTGGTAATTTCACAGATCTGGAAACAATATATACAGTGACACCGAAAGCTGGAAGGAGTAGGGAGCAAATTATCATTCTTTTAGGGCATGAAAAGAGGAAAATAAAGAATTTTGCCAAATTTCGTGAGGGCAAGGGGGTAATCCCTCTCCTATTGACTTGGTATGGGAAACCATTATTACCATACAACATGATTGACAGCCAATGTTCAGCATAACCTTGTGGTCTTAATTCATCGATGCCAACAGGAAGGTTTCGACAATGCATTGCAAACGCAAGGCAAAACAGCAAAGAGTGATTCATATCCCCAATGCCATTATTGGTTTGGTACATTAAGGCAGCGATGTAGGAGAGGGAGGCTAGGGAGCTAACTAATGGTGTTCTTTCAAAAAACGTTTATCGCGTTTGACCCCTCCAGAGCCCCTAGCTATTGGTTCAGTTCTAAACCGCTGCTGCATCTTTATGGTATGGTGTCTTTTAAATTATGCAAGAATTAGAACGTTAAGAAATGATGACGACAATGACAACGAAAACCTGAACGGTAAAAATTCTTTCGTCGTTAAAATAAACTGATTATGTGCAAATCAAATAATTATGGTAAAATATTTCATTTTCATTTTCATTTCAAATATTTAAGGAGGGTAGCCCTTCAACAATGTTGATTTTCAAGGGGCCCTCCATTACAAAAATTACAAAAACTAAAATACTATCATAAACCTAAATTGTCTTAATACAATTCTTTCAGTTTCTAATATATTAATAAAAAAAACCCTATAATCTAAAATAAATATTTACAATAAAAGAAAATCCATATGGCAAACACCCTATATACATTGTTTG
>JAYJMH010082972.1:0-32298 GCA_036873815.1 Phacellophora camtschatica | reverse complement strand
CTTGACTTATAAAAAAGTAAAAAAGACTCCTCCTCAAACAGAACTAAATAAGTATTGATTGTATGGGGAAATTACTATATAGTGAATAAAATATCAAAAATTTAAAGGAGTAAGCTATGTTATATAAATCAAAATCTATCCTTTCTGGAGCATTATTAGCGTGTGTTGGGACTGTTGCCATTGCCGATACTGTAAATGTATATTCTTATCGTCAAGGTTTTTTAACAAAACCATTATTTGATGCCTTTACAAAAAAAACAGGGCATAAAGTCCGTGTTGTTTATGCAAAATCTGGCTTAATAGAACGCATCAAAACAGAAGGCAGAAATACCCGAGCGGATGTGATTATGACTGTTGACATAACCAACTTGGCAAAAGTAAAGAAACACAACATTTCCCAAAGCGTATCTTCTGCCGTATTATCAAAAAACATTCCTGAATCTATGCAAGATGCACAAGGCAGATGGTACGGATTATCCCAACGATCCAGAGTATTATATGTGTCAAAAAAACGCGTAAAAAATGGAGCTATTCAATCTTATAAAGATTTAGCAGATCCAAAATGGAAAGGGCAAATCTGTATGCGATCGGCTACTCATAAATATAACATTGGCTTAACTGCTTTTATGGTTACAAAATATGGCGAAACTTATACACAAAAATGGTTAAAAGGACTGAAGGATAACTTAGCCCGCCGTCCACAAGGAAATGATCGTGCACAAATTAAAGCCGTTTATGAAGGTGTTTGTAATATCGCCATTGCCAATGATTATTATTATGGCAAAATGTTAGCAGACAAAACCCAACGCAAATGGGCAAATTCTGTCAATATTGTATGGCCAAATCAATCAGAACAAGGGGTCCACGTAAATTTAGCAGGAATCGCATTAGTAAAGCATTCCAACAATAAAAAAGTTGCAATTGCGTTAATTGAATTTTTATCATCACCCGAAGCACAGAAGATATATGCTGAAGTAAATAATGAACGTCCTGTAAATCCTAAAGTAGCTGTTTCCAAAAAGGTTAAATCGTGGTATAAGGGCAAAAACAATATGTTAAAAATTGATTACAGCGTACATTTGTCCGATGTAGCAAAAAATGCCAGAAAAGCAGTTATGTTAATTAACAAATCAGGATTAAATCAATAAATATGGTATTAAAAAATTATTTAAAACAAAAATATATGGACTACAGGGGTACATTAGTCGTTGCTAGTATAACTCTGTCAATGATAATCCCATTATTAGCGATAATATGGCTAGCCTTATCCCCCGAAGAAAATCTTTGGGGGCATTTGTTTGAAACTATACTGCCCAGATATACACAAAATACACTTATATTTATGCTAGGCACGGGGCTTCTATCTTTGATACTTGGTACTGTAAGTGCGTGGTTGGTAACAGTCGTAGAAATTCCAGGGCGTAAATTTCTGCAAATAGCACTGTTGCTCCCTTTTGCAATTCCATCTTATGTGGTTGCCTTTGTCTATACCGAGTTTTTAGAATATTCGGGACCTGTACAATCTTTATATCGCAGCATATTTTCCTTTGAAAATACATCTCAATACAGCTGGTTTAATATCCGCAGTCTTGGCGGGGCTATTTACGTGGTGTCTATTGTTTTATATCCATACGTCTATATGATGGCAAGGGTTGCTTTTTCACAACAGGCGGTTCCCATATTAGAAACAGGACGTGTATTGGGAAAAACTCCTTGGCAATGTTTTTATAAACTAGGGATTCCCCTAGCAAGACCTGCGATTGTTGCGGGGGTAATGCTGGTTATGATGGAAACATTAAATGATTTTGGAACCGTGTCATTATTTGGTGTCCATACTCTGACTTCTGGGGTTTATGATATGTGGTTGGGTATGGGCGATGTGGGCAGTGCTGCCCAATTAGCGTTATTAATGGTCGCCATGGTCTTTATACTTTTATATATGGAATCCATTGCCCGCAAAAAAGACTATGCTTTTTCTTCTAACTCTTTGCAAAAAAAGATAAAATTATTAAAACTGAATCGCTTTGGAACTATAATGGCGTGTGTATTTTGTTATGGTTTGATTGGTTTAGGCTTTGGGATTCCCGTTGCCATATTGATAGAATATTCGTTGCGGTATTTTCATCAATCCCTATCAACAAATATTATAGATTATATCATAAATTCCGTTATGTTGGCAGCAGGCAGCAGCATTATTGTTGTTTTGCTTGGCACTATTCTAGCCTACAGCCTGCGTCTATCCAATAAAAAATCTATCGCTATTTTAACACGTCTATCCTGTTTAGGCTACGCAACACCGGGGGCAGTTTTAGCCCTTGGTATTCTTATACCGTTCGCATCAGCGGATTTGTTTATCGATACATGGAGCGAAAACACCTTTGGTATTCGTTCAGGGGCAGTACTGTCAGGCGGGGTATTTATATTGTTTTTTGCTTATACAGTACGCTTTATAAATATAGGTCTAGGGTCAATGCAATCCAGCCTGCACAACATCAGCAGATCAATGGATTGTGCCGCCCGTGTATTTGGACGCACTCCATTTGGAGTATTAAAAGAAATACATTTTCCCTTATTACGAAGCGGTTTAATGGCTGGTGCAATTATTGTTTTTGTGGATACGATAAAAGAATTACCCGCTACATTATTATTACGCCCTTTTGATTTTGAAACATTGGCAACATATGTATATCAATATGCGGGTGATGAATTGATAGAACAAGCATCATTAGGAGCATTAGTAATTGTTATTGCTGGAATTTTACCAGTCTTTATGTTGTCAATAGTATTAGACAAAAAAACATAATATGATACGATAGAAATACTATTACAATATTGCATTGAAAGGCATATAAAGGAAATACTTTAAAGTATTTTCATTTAAAAACTGCATTTTATTTAATTTAAACGCTGCTTTTTCATTTAAACATTGCTTGCTATGGCGTAATATTAAAACAAAAAACAACCCCAAAAACAACCTGAAAAGGTATAAAAAGGGTGTAACAAAGGAAATATAAGAATATAATGCGAAAAAAAATAATTGTGGGCATATCTGGTGCCAGCGGAGTCCAATACGGTATAGAAATATTGAAAATACTCAAAGCCATAGATGTGGAAAGCCATTTAATATTATCTTCCCCAGCAGAAATAACTGTTGTTGCAGAAACACATTACACGGTATCACACGTTAAAGCATTGGCAAGTTATACGCATAATATAAAAGATGTGGGGGCATTGTGTGCTTCGGGGACATTCCGAAATGACGGAATGATAATTGCCCCATGTTCTATGAAATCCTTGGGCGAAATTGCCAACGGAATATGTGGAAATCTTTTAACACGCAGCGCTGATGTAACATTAAAAGAAAGAAAAAAGCTGGTTGTTATGCCCCGTGAAACCCCATTGAACTTATCGCATATTCGCAATATGGAAACAATTACTCTGATGGGGGGAATCATTGCACCGCCTATGCCTGCATATTACACACGTCCAGAATCTATTGAACAGATGATATACCAAACTTCCGCACGTGCATTAGAGTTATTAGATTTAAGCCCACCAAATATAGAACGTTGGAAACAAGATAAAGACTAGCCCTACATTTTAGTTGTGTAATACCATATCCTGTGATAAAAAATGATTGGCTTTGGGCTATTTTCCCATTTTGCCATATATCTATTAAGCATTTTCTTAAGGAGAATAAAATGAATTCGTTTATAACACACGCTATAAACGTATTACAAAGCATATCCCCTGCTGTATTATGGGTGCTGTTATTGTTAATATGTTTTTCAACTATAATACTTTTTTATAGAATTTTTGGAAAATCAGGATTATATATGTATTCTGTTTTATCCATTATTATCGCAAATGTCCAAGTTTTAAAATCCACTATATTTTTTGACGGATCGCACCCTATCGCCTTGGGGACACTTATGTTTGCATCTGGATTTTTATGCACGGACATATTATCTGAATACCATGGGAAAAAAGAAGCCCAGAAAGCTGTTTTTATGGGATTTGCAGGGTATTTATTATGGACGGTTGTAATGATTATAACCGTTGGCTTTACCCCATTGACGGCGGAAACTGCTGGGGACACGATGGCGTGGAATATTCCATTTCATAACGCTATGCAATTATTATTTGAACCAAGTCCCGTATTTTTTGTTGCAGGTATGTTATCGTATTTATTATCACAATTTAACGACATATGGTTGTTTGATAAAATTCGCATACAAACCAATGGTAAATTTTTATGGTTGCGTAATATAGTATCAACATCAACATCCGCATTAATTGATTCTATTGTTTTTAATATATTAGTATGGAGAATTTTTGCATCTGATCCTATGCCATGGTCTGTTGTGTTTTTTACATTTATATTGGGGTCATACGGTATTCGCCTGTTGATAGCCTTGTTTGATACACCTTTTGTATATTGGGCGGGTCATATACACAGACAAAAGAAAAATAATACCAATCGCCTATAATTTTATATGAAAACAACTTAGACTTCAGACTTTAGACTTTAGACTTCAGATTTTAGACTTTAGAATTTAGACTTTAGACTTCAGACTTCAGACTTCAGACTTTAGACTTTAGACTTTAGACTTTAGATTTTACAAGACAATTAAATAAAACATTACAATCAAGGAAAATATTATGAAAGATATGCAATACGTTGGTTTTGATTTTGAAATCCATAATACCATAGACGGAACCCACGCACGCACGGCGACATTGACGACTCCCCATGGAACGATACAAACCCCGAATTTTATTTTTTGTGGGACAAAGGCTGCTATTCGCACCGCAACAATGACACAAATGAAAAAAGAAAACACACAATTTATATTGGGCAATACATATCATTTAATGTTGCAACCTGGTGTAGATGTGTTGGAAAAAGTCGGCGGGTTGCAAAAATTCACAGGCTGGAATGGTCCTATGTTAACGGACAGCGGAGGCTTTCAAATATTTTCCTTGGGTCATGGGGGCGTTGCAGAAGAAATAAAAGGTAACCGCAGACAACCGGGTACGAACAGATTGTTACAAAAAATCACCGAAGAAGGGGCACATATTCGATCATATGTGGATGGCAGTAAATGGTTGCTAACACCAGAAAAATCCATTCAAGTACAAAGCAAAATCGGGGCAGATATTATTTTAGTATTGGACGAATGCACGCCTTTTAATGTGGATAAAAAATACACGGAACGCTCTATGCGAATGTCCCACCGATGGGCGGAACGTTCCTTGGCGGAATTTATCCGACTGGACGGTAAAGGGTCCGCAGGAAATCAAGCGTTATACGGTATATTACAAGGGGGCGTTTACCCTGACTTACGTAAAGAAGCAGCAGAATTTATTAACGATATGCCCTTTTTTGGACAAGCTGTTGGGGGGTGTTTAGGACAAGACAAGGACCAAATGAACGCCGTTGTTAAAATGGCAATGGAACATTTACGAAAAGACCGCCCAACACATTTATTAGGAATTGGCGGCGTGGAAGACGTATGGCTGGGCGTGGAACACGGTATTGATACATTTGATTGTGTTGCACCAACACGGATTGCGCGTCATGGTTGGGCAATGATACGTGACAGAGATAATTCGTACCGTATGAATTTAAAAAATAGTATCCATACACTTGATGAACGCCCGATTGATGAAAATTGTAAATGTGAAACCTGCTCCGAAGGGCATTCCAGAGCGTATTTACGCCATTTAATCAAAGGCAATGAATTGCTAGCGATGAATCTTATCACTATTCATAATGTGCATTTTATGAATATGATGATGCAAGAAATACGAGATTCCATAACGGATGGTACGTATTTTGAAAAACGTAAAGAATGGATTGGGAAATAAAACGATATAAAGGGCTTTAAGCCCTTTTTTCAAGCCTGATTATTTACAAGCCTGATTATTTACAAGCCTGATTATTTACAAGTATGGGTGTGTTTTTCCAACAGCAAAGCATCTATTTTCTGACCATTACAGCGTGTGTAATATTTATTGCGAATCCCCGTTTTTACAAAATCATTTTTACTATAAAATGCTATGGCATTTTGATTGTCTGCCGCTACTTCTAAAACTATGCGTTGCACTTCATCAGACAAGTTTTGTTCCATTTTTTGCAATAAAGCCTGCCCTGTGCCTGTTTTTTGTACCTGCGGTAACACTGCTATCAATAAAATTTCACAAACGTCATATATACATCTGTATAATAAAAATCCATTTTCTGATTCCGTTACGTATGCATTTTTTGCCAAAGTTGTTATTTTTGCCAAAGTCCAATTATCATTGGGCAATGCGGATTGTACGATTGCGAAATATTTATCTGTGTTTTTCCCTGTGATGGGCATTGTACGACCTGCTCTGTCTTGTATTTCTAATTGTTACCCTGTTATTAAACTGGGGCGAGGTTTAGGTTTTTGTGCATCTGGGGCTCTTAGGTATAACGGTGTACTAGGACATTCAAGACCATTTTTCAAATGCCATTCAACCGATTGGGCAACATTTTCCGCAGTCGTAAAGGGTAAATATACATCCATAGCATATGGAATATCACCAACAACAGTACCCATTTTTTCAGATTTATACTTTTGTGCAAACCGATTGCAAGCGCTGCCCATTAAAACAATATCCGTAACAGGCGTATTTTGTGCATATTTTTCCAATGCGGCACAAACATCGGAAAACCCCATTGCCTGTGCTTCGTTTACAGATGTATACCCTTTGAATACTTGCACACAAAAATCCGTTCTTTTGGTTTCCAATATCACCATATATATTTTATGGGCGGTACTTACATCTTGTTCTTCAGCGGTATCGTGGGTTTTGCATTCATCTTTATACTGGTTTTTTAATGTATCTGATTGTTTTAATGTATCTGATTGTTTTAATGTATCTGATTGCATCAAAAAACTGTGAAACGCTGTTGCACCATACAATGGAATATCTGCCCCAATTGCGATGCCATAGGCTGTCGCCATTCCGATACGCATTCCAGTGAAAAACCCAGCCCCCACATTAACCGCAACCGCATCCATATCCTTTACCGTGTAACCGCTGTTAAAAACCGCCCTGTCAACCATTGGCATTATGTGTTGTGCTTGCCCTCTGTCAATATCAGCATACGTACCAGATATATTGCATTGTAAATCAGTATCATATACACAAGCAGACGTGCTGCCCCCTGCACAATCTATGCTTAATATTAATTTAGGGTATGTTTTTTGTATGTGTGTCATAATAGTTTTATGCCTGTTTTATCAGAAAAAAGCAATTATTTTTTACAACAACACCCGATAATATGGTCATTTATAACCCCAATAGATTGCAAAAAAGAATATATAATAGTTGGTCCTATAAAGCTGAAGCCTTTACGTTTTAAATCTTTTGACATTTGGGTTGCTATATCATTAGTGACAGGCACATCGCCACGGCTGTGCCAATTATTCACAACGGGAAAGCTGTCCGAAAAATTCCATATATATTCTGAAAAACTGCCTATTTCCTTTTGTAATTCTATTACACATCGTGCATTTTTTCTAACGGAAAATACCTTTAATCTATTTCTGATAATACCTTCATTTTGCAATATGTTTTCTAAATCCGCATCAGACATATTGGCAACACTTTCAATGTCAAAATTTTGATAAACCTGACGATAATTTTCACGCCTGCGTAATATGGTTAACCAGCTAAGCCCTGCTTGTGCCCCTTCTAGGGATATTTTTTCAAATAATTCCCTGTCTGTACCTTTTGCAAATCCCCATTCTGTATCATGGTAAATTCCATAATCTTCTTGCCCTTTTGCACCGCCAAAACATCGCCACTTATTGTCCAACCCTTTGACAAGCCCTTTTTCCAAAAAAAACGTATCTGTATCGGCTGTTGTATTTGTATTTTTAGCCATAATATTACCCATATTATATTTTGATACTTACCACTTTATATAGAAATTTTTTACAAATCCCTTGCCACGTCTTCTGACATCATTATTAGAATCTTCTATTTCTACTTCCACATCACGTTTGTATGCGTCGCCTTGTTCCGATGCAGTTTCAATTATTATGCTGTAGCCTTCGTTAAAGTATTCGTCTTTTATATCCGTACGCAATCGGACTCCTTCGCCGTTTGTAATGGACGCCCCTGTCAATGCATCAATGTCTTCGCCAGAACGACGATGCCCTCTGTACCACGTTCGCAAATCCCTATAATATTTTTGTTGTGTACCATAAAATTTTAATGTTTCCACAAACGCTCCTGAATCATCAGCAATATATATTGCATAATATGGTATTTTATAATCGCCACCATATGTGGTTATATCAATCACAACTGGTTTTGCCGTAACACTTTGTACTGTAAAAAACAGTGCCGAGACTGCTATCCATAATTTTATATGTTTTTTCATTGGGCTTCCCTTTTATAAAATTTATTATCTTATTTTGCATACTATTTAAAATAAAGTTTTAATAAAAACAATCTTAATTTAAAATAATACCATAATACATTACAAATATGGTATTGTTTTTTTAAACTATAGTACTATTTTTTTAAAAAGACATTGTATTATAATGCTGCAAACTATACAATACGATTAAATACTATACAATACGATTAAAACATTAAGGATACTTTTTTATGACAGCACCCGTTGCTACTTTTGATGAAATACTATCAATATTTCCCCACTTCACCACCTCTTGTGATGCCAGTATAAAAACGGCTCAATATCACAATGATGACTTGTTACATACATCAGGGGACTTGGGCGTTTTTGAAAATATCATCCCATGGATAGCAGGCGTGCAACGTACATACCCCATCAGCATCACCCAGCCCCGCCTGTCTATTTTTGCAGGAAATCACGGGTGTGCAAAACATAATATATCCATACATTCCCCATCAATGACGCAAACCCACGTGGACAGGGTAAAAGCAGGCGTATCAGCAATCAATCAAATATGTAAATCTAATGATATGGAAATGCGATTATATGAATTGCACCTTGATATTCCCACAGCCGATATTACCACACAATCGGCAATGACAGAACAATCCTGTTGTAATGCGATGGCATATGGTATGACAACAATTGAACAAGGCATAGATATGGTGTGCCTAGCCGATATAGGAACAGGCAACACAACTGCCGCAGCGGCGGTATGTTACGCATTATTTGATGGCAGTGCAAAACATTGGACAGGCAATGGGTCTGGTGTTACAGGCGATGCTTATATCCGTAAAATACAATGCGTTGAAAAAGCTGTATCCTTGCATAAAGCCCATACAAGCGACCCTTTATTGGTATTACAACACTTAGGAGGATACGAAATTTCAGCAATGGTTGGGGCTATCATAGCAGCACGTCTGGCAGGCGTTCCTGTTATTTTGGACGGTTTTGTCAGCACCGCTGCCGCAGCAATATTATTTCAAATTAGCCCCGAATATATCAGCCATTGTCGTGCGGGGCATTTGTCAAACGAAAAAGGGCATAAAATGTTGCTGGATATAATGGGATTATCCCCCATTGTAAATTTATCCATATCCCATGGGCAAGGCGTTGGGGCAGCGTTAGCATTCAATATTATAAAAACTGCGGTTTTATGTCATACACATATGGGCAGGTTTTCAGAGCTTAAAGCTAGCCCTTCGGAATAGCTTCCCGTGCTAATGCGTCACATTTTTCATTTTCAATATGTCCCGCGTGTCCTTTTACCCAACGCCAATCAATCGTATGTTTTTGGCTTACCAAGTCAAGGCGTTGCCATAAATCTGGATTTTTTACATTTTTCCAATTTTTCTTTTTCCAGCCTGTAATCCATTCCGTAATACCACGTTTAACATAGGTTGAATCCGTTGTTAATATAACAACAGATGTGCGTTTCAAGGATTCTAATGCACATATCGCCGCCATCATCTCCATTCGGTTGTTGGTGGTTTCAATATGCCCGCCTGACAATTCTTTTTCAATGCCTTTATATCGTAATAACGCACCCCAGCCCCCTGGTCCGGGGTTACCAGAACACGCTCCATCTGTAAAAATTTCCACGACATTACCATCGGGTAACGTGCTGTTATTATTTTCTGTTGTCATTAAATAATCCCTGTTTCTAAATTTTGATAAAATTTTAATTTACTGTTGTATTCATTGGCATTTTTTACATTTACATTGGCATCAGCAGGCGTATGGACTTCGTCATATAATCGGGTTATATAAAACCGTACACAAGCCCCACGTGCAACCACTGTAAACTTCTCTCGCTCTGTAGCAGTCAATGGGCGTACAGATTCATAAGACCGTATAAAAGCCTGAACCTTGTCCATATCCAATTGAGCAAAATCCGATGTAAAACACCACGCATTAAGCGTTATTGCAATATCATACAGCAAAAAATCATCACACATAAAGTAAAAATCAATAATCCCTGACAGCTGCCCTGATTTAAAAAACACATTATCGGGGAATATATCCGTATGCACCGCCCCAGTTGGTAATTCCAAGTCTTGCCAATATTGATTCAAGTATGTAAATTCGTTTTCTAATGTTTCTTTATCCGATGGGGTAATATTATCTTTTATCGTATCAAACAAGGTTTGCCATTGTGGTAGAGTAAGTGCATTTTTTCGGCGTAAAGGAAAATCTTGCATTGCCATATGACATTGTGCTACCAAAGTTCCCAACTGGGCACATTCTGATATGGTCGTATCGTTTTCCACGCCACTGCCCTGCAAAAATGATATAAGAATTGACGATTTTCCCTTTAAAGATAAAATATCGCTTTCTGATGGTAATGTCCCTGATTCCGTATCTTTTGAATTGGTAATATTTGTCTTGGGCGGTATAACCTTTGGACATTCAATAGATTTGGATTGCATATGATTCATCGCCCCAATAAAATACGGAATATCTTTTGGATTTACACGATTTTCAAACAAGGTCAATATATAGGTTCCTGAATCCGTGTATATGAAATAATTAGTATTTTCAACCCCAGCAGTAATCCCTTTAAAATCTATTACTTCGCCACAATCATATTGTGCCATATGGGTAATAACTTCATTTTTATTTAATTCTGTATATACTGCCATTTTCTATTCCTGTAATGATTTCGGCAACGGGAAAAATGCATTTTCTTCTATGCAAATAACTTCTTCGACCACCACGTCATAATGCTCTTTGCACGCATCTATAACTTCATCTACTAAAACTTCTGGGGCGCTTGCCCCTGCGGTTATACCCAGCGTTTTAACGCCCTCTAAAAAACTCCAATCAATATGTTTCGCTCTTTGTAATAGGATGCTTTTTTCACAACCTTCCTCAATACCTTTATCTACCAATCTTCTGGAATTAGACGAATTAGGTGCCCCTATGACAAACAAAGCATCACATTGTTTTGCAATTTCTCGTACTGCCATTTGGCGATTAGTCGTTGCATAACAAATATCCCCAGAATCTGGACCTACTATATTGCTGAACCTATCTTTTAACGCTTGGATTATATCTTTTGTTTCTTCGACTGACAATGTTGTTTGCGTTGACCACGTCAACTGTCTGTACGGTGGAACTTCAACTGTTTTCACATCGTCAACACTTTCTACTAATACAATATCATCACTAGGGATTTGCCCCATTGTACCAATAACTTCGGGATGTCCTTTGTGTCCAATTAAAACTGTAAACAGCCCTTTTTTATAATTGTTTTCAACACTGCGATGCACTCGACTTACCAACGGACACGTTGCATCTAGGTAAATCATTTTTTTAGCCTCGGCAGTGCTTGGGACAGATTTTGGCACCCCGTGTGCGGAAAAAATAACAGGTGCATTATTGGGAACTTCATCCAATTCGGTAACAAATATAGCCCCTTTTTTCTCCAAACTCTGTACTACAAATTTATTATGCACAATTTCATGACGCACATATACAGGGCTGCCAAATTTTTCTATTGCTTTTTCCACTATGGTGATAGCCCTGTGCACTCCTGCACAAAAGCCCCTAGGTCCCGCAAGTACGATTTTTAATGGGGGTTTTTGTATCATATTATGATTTCACACCTGTTTTTTGTTCTGTACCTATGAATTTCCATTGTATTTCATTTCCTGATTCCATTGGTATAATTGTATCTGTTTGGTTGCATACAGCGATGTTATCAGCAATAGTGTTTACTTGCCTTTGCAAAGTAACAACTTTATCGCTTGCCGGTAAATTATGAAATGCAAGTGCGTTATCTGTTGCAAATTTTTCAAAGTGATGCAAGGCATTTTCTTCATCAAAAACGTGTGCATATAATTCTAATGCATTTGCCCCACTGAATACCCCAGCACACCCACAGTCATTTTCTTTTTTAATGTGGGTATGGGGGGCACTGTCCGTACCCAAGAACACCCGATTAAATCCACTTGTAACCAATTCTCGTAATGCAAGGCGATGTTTTTCCCGCTTTAAAATTGGTAAACAATAAAAATGTGGGCGTATGCCACCAACCAACATAGCATTACGATTATACCATAAATGTTGGGGGGTAACCGTTGCGGCAACGTTGTCCCCTGCGGATTTCAAAAATTCAACAGCTTCAGCAGTCGTTATATGCTCCATAGTAACCCTTAACTTTGGATACGAACTGATTATTTCCGATAACACTTCTGTTAAAAATATACGCTCTCTGTCAAAAATATCCGTGTGGGAATGTGTTACTTCACCATGGACAGACAACGGCATACCAATTTCTTGCATAACAGATAAAACATCCGCAATTTGACCGATGTTTTCCACGCCAAAGGCACTGTTGGTTGTCGCATGTGCAGGATATAATTTTGCACCAAAAAACACACCGTCCGTAAAGCCCTGCACGATATCATCAGGTTTGGTATCTGCCGTTAAGTACGCCATCATCAAAGGTTTAAAGTCGCTGCTTTCATCAAGTGCGGATAAAATTTCGGACCTGTAGTTTTGCGCGTCCTGTGTTGTAACAATCGGTGGGATTGTGTTGGGCATTACCACCGCACGTGAAAATTGTTTTGCAGTGTATGGCACAACTGTTTGCAACATATCCCCTTGTCTAAAATGTACGTGCATTTCATTTGGGTGTTTTATTTTTATAATATCCAAAGCCATCTCCTTTTTTCATAAATGATATACTATATATACAGAAAAAACAAATGTAATTTTAGGGAAAAAAAGACTATTAAACAAAAAAAATAGCACCCGAAGATGCTATTTCTTTACCGTTTCAAACACATATATAGTTATGATGTTTTTTTGTATTCTTCGTGCAAGCCTTTCAGCAAGCAAAACGCCATTAACCATAAAAGTATAGAAAAGGGAAGAGCAACGATAATAGATGCTGTTTGCAATGCGGAAAGCCCACCGACTGCCAGCAAGCAAGCCGCTACGATACCTTCAAAGCTGCCCCATACTATTCTGTCTGCGGATGTTGTATTGATATTACCATTGTTGGCAATAGTCGTTATTACAAGCGTTGCAGAGTCAGACGATGTTATAAAGAATGTTAAAATCAGCACGGTTGCCAATATCAACAATAGCTTATGAATAATTGAAACAGTCCCCAATGCGTCAAACGTTGCATAAGTTGCCGAGGTCAAATCTTGTTTTACAGCGTCCAATATGCCACCCTGTTGTAATTCAAGGAACAATGCAGTGTTACCGAATATTGTTAACCAAACAATAGAAATTAAAGTTGAAACCCCTAAAACGCCGATTGTAAATTCCCGTAATGTTCGCCCCTTTGATATGTGGGCAATAAACACACCCACAAACGGAGACCAAGACATCCACCAACCCCAGTAAAATGTTGTCCAGCCTGATTGCCAGCCTGTATCTTTTTGACTGAAAGACATAGGAATAACATTAACAACATATCCTACTATATTATCAAATAAACTGGTCAATATGTTTATTGTCGGACCAAAAGAAAATACTAAAAGCATAATGAACACTGCTAGGTACAAATTCCATTCTGATAAAATTTTCACGCCTTTTTTCACACCTGTTATTGCAGAATACACAGCAGCACTGGAAATAATTAAAATTAACAAATACCACGATGCTTTCGTTGAAAAGAAATCATTGCCTGTTAATATATATAATCCCTTTGCCAATTGCTGGACACCCAAGCCCAACGAAGTTGCAACCCCAAAAACCGTGCCAAATATTGCAATAATATCAATTGTCTTGCCAATAGGTCCGCTGATTTTATCGCCTAATATTGGATGTAAAGTGGAACTTAATGTTAATGGCAATCCTCTGCGATAACTAAAGAATGCTAATGCCCCCCCAACTAACACATATAATGCCCAAGGGTGGAATCCCCAGTGGAATATTGTTACCTGCATTGCGGTGCTGACACCTGCGGCGGTTTGTGCGGCGGTATCTGGCATAAATGGATTTCCAGTGAAATGCCAAATAGGTTCTGCAATGGACCAGAATAAAAGACCAATTCCAAGCCCTGCTCCAAATAGCATGGCTATCCAAGACCAATATTTAAATTCTGGTCTTTCATCATCTTTTCCTAGCCTGATTTTTCCATACGGGCTAATGGCTAGTGCTACAACAAACAGTAAAACTAACGCCACAGTATAAATGTATAACCCGTTAAAGTATTTTAATATAAAATTATTAACTGTTTTAAATACCATTGAGGCATTTTCTGTCCAAAAAACAGCATAAACTATAAAGACAACGGCTATAACTTTGGATATTATAGCCGTGCTGGTCCTCGAGGGGGTAATACCCTCAAACTCATTATTATTTTCCATAAGATATACTCCTTCACATTTTGTATTTAATAAGTATCTTAGAAGTTAAGTAAAACACACTCACCGCACAAACTCAACTTATTTAAAATATATATATATAAATGCATTGAAATAAGATTAATTTTATAAAAAAAGCTCTTTTATGTTTATTTTTGAAAACTTTTTAGGCTGAATCTTTAAGTTTTATACATTATAACTTTCATACTTTCCTGATCTGTTGCCCTATATTTGCCAATTCTATTGGTTTATATTCCCCATTTCAAACCCATAATTAAAAAAACATATAATCAGAAATCAATCCAATATAATCCCTTGAAAAACATATGAAAAACCATTATTTCCCAAGAATACCCATTGACACCCACACAAACCCATGATATACCATAATAGTAAGAGTATTTAATTTTTAAAGGGTATTAGGCTGTATTGTGAAATATTTTGTAGGCACATTTGATAATAAAATTGATGCAAAGGGACGTGTTTCCCTGCCTGCTCCATTTCGCGATATTGTTTCAAATGGGGATACTACAGAATTTTATATATTTCCCTCGCCCACCCATAATGCACTAGAGGCAGGCGGAGAGGAATTAATGGCATTTATTGCTGAAAGCATAGAAAATCAAGCTGATATGTTTTCCGAAGAAGAAGATGTGCTTAGCTATATTATGGCATCTGCACGGTTGGTGTCTTGTGACAGCACGGGACGTTTTACCATGCCTGCAGAGTTTTCCGAATTTGCAGGAATAGACGCAACGGCAACCTTTGTTGGCAAAGCCCGCAGATTCCAAATATGGGCAACATCCACATATAAAGACACGGCACAAAATGCACGTGAAAAATTCAAACATTCTGGTATTCGTCTGAAAAAACCACAAAAGGGTATATAAAATGCACGATATTTCAAATACACAAGATATACATTACCCCGTTATGTTAACAGAGGTATTAGAGAATCTTGCCCCGAAAGATGGTGATATAATTGTCGATGGTACTTTTGGTGCCGGCGGTTACAGTCGTGCTATACTGGAATCTTGTGATTGCACGGTATATGCAATTGACAGAGATCCAGATGCGGTAAAACGTTCGGAATCCTTAAAGAAAGATTTTCCAAATTCCTTTTTTATGTTGCATGGGTGCTTTGGTTCCGCAAAAGAATTATTGCTGTCGGCGGGTGTACAAAAAATAGATGGTATAGTTTTAGATTTAGGTGTTTCATCTCCACAAATTGATGAAAGAGAACGTGGGTTTTCATTCAAAAAAGATGGACCTTTGGATATGCGTATGAGTCAAGAAGGATTATCGGCAAAAGATATTGTAAACACATATGAACACGGTCCTTTGGCACATATTATCAAACATTACGGCGAAGAGCGTATGGCGGGTAAAATAGCCAGTGCTATTGTCCGTAATCGCATCGAGACTCCTTATGAAACGACATTCCAACTGGCGGATACTGTTCGCAGTGTTGTGAAAAAGGGCAAAGATAAAATTGACCCTGCTACCAGAACATTTCAAGGTATTCGTATTGCTGTAAATAATGAGCTGGGCGAAGTGGAGAAAATATTAGACGATTCCATCAATCTATTAAATACGCACGGCAGACTTGTTGTTGTTTCCTTTCATTCTTTAGAAGATAGGATAGTGAAAAAATTTATACAGAATTACGCAAATCCTCCTGCTAACAATAGACACAGTGTCCAAATCCAGGAAGCCCCTGTTTATTTTAGTTTACCGTTTAAAAAAATGGTTCGATGTTCCGATGCGGAATCATCCATAAATACCCGTTCCCGATCGGCAAAACTGCGTACGGCAATTCGCAATTCAAAAGAGGTGGAAAATGTCTGAAGTATTTTATAAAGCAAAAACATTGCTATTCACTTTTATGCTATTAGTCGGAATTATCGGTTTTTGGGTTAAGGTATCGTCTGATATATATACTTTAAAAAAACAAATTGACACTACGCAAGTAAAAACAAGTACAGAAAAGCAAGAATTAAATATTTTAAATGCTGAATGGACAGTATTAACAGCCCCTAGCAGAATTGAAGATTTAAGCAAAAAGTTATTACCGTCTTACAGAAATCAATCAGCAATAGACATTGTGGCGTTTAAAGAATTACCTCAAGAAGATACTATTATAAAAGTGGGTTCTCAAAACAACACTAATGCATTTATTCCTATTGCATACGATGAAGATTTCTTTTATGATGTGAAAAAAATAAACTCTAAAGACTAGGATTATAATGTTTTCAACCATACAAAAATACATTGGGCAAATAGGACGCTATCTTGTGCCTGCCAATGTGAAATACAAAGACGTTATAAAAAGAAGTACAATGCGAATATGGGGAATTATTACTTTTTTATCCTTAATCTTTAGCATTCTTGTTTTAAAGTTATTTTTTCTAACTATTTTACCCGACAAAGATATAAGAGCATATTACACTAAGGACGAACCCCAAATCCGTCAAAATATCACAGACAGAAATGGTATTATCATTGCTAATACTCTTTTAACCGACAGCGTATATATAAATCCCAATAAAGTTAAAAATCCTAAAAAATTAGCACTTAGAATATCAAAGATATTAATAAATCAAACTTATGAAACACTTTACAAAAAAATAATCAAAAATAATTCGTATGTTATTTTATCAAATAAAATCACGCCACAGCAAAAATATGATCTAAACGCTATTGGAGATATATCAATAGACTTCAAAAAATCATTTTCTCGTTTGTACCCTCATAAAAATTTATTTTCCCATATTCTGGGGTATGTCAACGCTGATGGAAAAGGGGTTATTGGGTTAGAAAAAGCATTTGATAAAGAATTGCAAAGTACAGCCTTTTCCAAAAAAATAACTCTTGATACACGTCTGCAGCATATCGTTCATTCCGAACTTGACTTTATAACATCAAAAGTCAATGCAAAAGGTGGTTTTGCTGTTATTGCAGATGTTACCAATGGTGAAGTTTTGTCTATGGTATCTCTACCCGACTTTAACCCAAATTACCCTGGTAAAACTCTATCACATTTCAACCCTGTTGCCGCAGGTGTTTATGAATTAGGTTCAATGCTAAAGCTAATAAACATTGCTATGGGGCTTGAAAGCGGGAAAGTATCATTAAACGATAAATTTGATGCAACAAAACCTATGCAAATTGGTGGTTTTACTATAAAAGACTTATTCCCTCGTAAGCGGATTTTAACGCTGGCTGAAATTATATTGTATTCGTCCAATATCGCATCGGCAAGGTTGGCATTAAAAGCAGGAGTGCAATTTCAAAAACATTTTTTAAAACAATTGGGATTATTGAAAAAACCTTCTTATATTCTACCTGAAAAAGCAAAGCCTTTATATCCTAAAAAATGGGGGGAAACCCATGCAAGCACCATTGCATTCGGTCATGGCATTGCCATTAGCCCTCTGCATTTAATAGCTGCAACAATCCCTATGGTAAATGGTGGTATTTATTACACTTTACAATTTGAACAACAATCCCAGCATACTGGCAATCGAGTTATATCCAAGAAAACCTCTGACGTAATAAGAAAGCTAATGTATTTAAACAATACTTATGGTTCAGGGCGAAATGGTTCTGTAAAAGGATATATGGTGGGGGGAAAAACAGGTTCAGCAGAAAAACCCAACAAAAAAGGAACGTATAACAAAAAAGATATTATTGCATCCTATTTAGGAGTATTCCCTATTCATAAGCCAAAATACATTATACTAGTAAGTATAGACACGCCACAATCAACAGAATATATAAAGTTCAGGCGTCCACGTGGCGGAGTAATTGCAGCACCAACCGTTTCAAGAATCATTCAACGTATAGCTCCTTTATTAAATATATCCCCTGTTGATAAAAACTCTGCAAACGTCAAAAGTGCGATAACACTAGAAAATATCGAAAAAATGTTACCTGCCATATTTAAGAAAAAAAACTACTTCTAAAAAATAACATTTTAGCCTTATCCTACTAATACTAAATTAATAAAAACCTATCTAAGTATGTAAATCCCTAAAAAAGTACTGTTAAAAACCATAATATTGTTTTATTATCAAAAAATTATTTATACAATACCGCATGATAATACAGAAATTAAAATTATAATATGTATAACCTAAATTTAAAATTTAACGATATTTAAAACTTACTAGGCAGAAAATTATATATAAAGAATAAAACTCTGTGATATATGCCACACAACATAACAACACTTTAGAAAAATGGAATCTATACTATGCAAAATTATACACCAGCCATTCCCTTTGATATGCATACCGTAACGATGTTTACTCCAGATAGCAGAAAGGTTATCGAAGGAGCTGTTTTCTTGGCAGTAAGAGGTGAAAAAGATGACGGAACCCTCTATATATATAACGCTATTAAAAAAGGGGCTTCTGTTATTATTACCCATTCAGACGTTGATACATCTGATGTGCCAGATTCGGTTTGCATATTGAAATCTGATAATCCCAGAAAAGAATACGCTCTGTTGGTATCAGAATATTATAATAAAAAACCGTCCTATATTGCAACAGTAACAGGTACTAATGGCAAAACATCAATCGCCAGCTTTGTACAGCAAATATGGGAACTGATGGGGGAAAATGCTATTTCTATTGGTACAATGGGAGTATCTGGGTGCGGGTACAAGCCTTCTTCTTCTTTGACAACTCCAGAACCGAATGATTTACACAAAACCCTGCAATCGGCTGTAATTGAAAAATCCGTAACCCACGCATGTATTGAATCTTCTTCTCATGGGCTGCATATGAATCGTTTAAATGGTATAGATTTTCAAGTGGCAGGATTTACCAATCTAAGCCGTGACCATTTGGATTATCACAACACAATGCAAGAATATTTAGAGGCAAAATCTTATCTGTTTTCCACCCTGTTGAATCCAACAGGTACTGCAGTTTTAAATTGTACGATTCCAGAATTTGATACATTGCAATCCATATGTAAAAAACGCAATATAAAAACAATAACATATGGTATGACAGAAAAGTGCAACCCATCGCAACAACCTGATATTTCTGTTATAGGGTATAAAAGATTGCCCCATGGTTTTGATGTGGACATAGAAGCCTTTAATACGGTTATATCAACCCATATTCCATTGGTGGGTATTTTCCAGCTGGAAAATATATTGTGTGCCATTGCAATGGTATGTGCCGATGGTACAGACATTCAAGACATTATAACAATATTACCCCGTATTAAAGGGGCGATTGGTCGTATGCAGTATATGGGCAAAACACCAAAAGGCGGCGATGTGTATATTGATTTTGCACACAGTCCAGATGCATTGGAAACCGTATTAAAAACAATGCGACCCCATACGCAAAATCAAATGTACGTCGTTGTCGGATGCGGCGGGGACAGAGATACGGGCAAACGCCCTATTATGGGTGGTATTGCAGAAAAATTTGCCGATAAAGCCATAATAACCGATGATAATCCCCGTACCGAAAACCCTGAATCCATTCGTCAACAAATGTTGGTAAATGCCCCGAATGCCATTGAAATAGGCGACAGAACAAAGGCAATATCCCATACTTTGCAATCTATGGATACGGGTGATGTGGCAATTATTGCAGGCAAAGGACACGAACAAGGGCAAATCATAGGCACCGAAACCCTGCCCTATTGCGATATAGAAACGGTTCGTTTAACATTGGATACTATGTTTACAGAATATTCAAATGCAAAAAACATTGCTAAAGACGATATGATATAAATACATAAAACCCATTAAAAATTATAAAGCCAAATGGGGTTGCATAGGATAACCCCACTTCCCTACTTAAAATACTATAAAATAAAACAAGCATAAGGAGAACGAAAATGTCTAATTCCACACTGTGGAGCGTTGCTGATATACTTACCGCAACAAACGGAACTTTACACTCGGCAGAAAAAGCCACAGAAATTTCTGTACAAGGGGTATCCATAGACACACGGACTTTAAAAAAGAACGATATGTTTATCCCATTATCAGGGGAAAATTTTGATGGTCATAAATTTATTGAAAAAGCATACGAATGCGGTGCAAGCATTGCGTTAGTATCAGAAATAATTTCCCATATCCCCATTCCGCAAATACGTGTTGCCAATATTGATACAGCCTTTAATGATTTGGCAAAATTTTCTCGTAACCGTATAAAAGGCACTGTTATTGGAATAACAGGTTCCGTTGGCAAAACCAGCACAAAAGATATGCTGGCAAAAGCATTGACTCTGTTTGGTAAAACATTCGCAACACAGGGCAATTATAACAATCATTATGGCGTTCCTTTGACTTTGTGCCGAATGCCACAGGATACGGATTATGCCGTTATAGAAATGGGTATGAATGCTTTGGGTGAAATTCGCCATCTAACCCACATTGCACAACCAGATATTGCAATGATTACCAGCGTGGAATCTGCACACTTGGAATTTTTTGACAGTGTGGAACAGATTGCCCAAGCAAAATCCGAAATATTTGAAAGTTTAAAACCAGCCAGCGGGACAGCCATTTTCAATGCAGATTCAAAAGGCATAGAAACCTTAAAAACCGCCGCTAACAAATATGCGAAATTTGTATATATATATGGTAAAAATCCTGTTTTTTCCACACACGATATTTCTGGTTATACAGGGGGCTTGCAAATTAATTCTATAACCCCGCATACGCCGAATCCAGATTCACAAACCGCAGAAATTTCTGTATATAAAGACATTTCTGTATATAAAGACAATGCACTAACGGACTTTACCCATACAATGTCCACTTTGGGCAGCCATAGAGTATATAATATGTGCGGGGTTTATATGTGTTTACAAGCATTGGGGTTGGATATAAATTCAAAAACCCTGTACATTTTGCAACACCACAAACCCACATCAGGACGGGGCGAAGCCATAACACTGCCCTTTAAAGGTGGAGAAATCACATTATTTGATGAAACATACAATGGTGCGCCTGCCAGTATGCACGCTTGTATAGAAGTATTGGGTATGACACAAACAAAAGGCAAAAAAATAGCCGTACTGGGCGATATGTTAGAATTAGGACACGACAGCAAAGCCTTGCATAAAGCAATTTTACCAACCTTGGAAATACAAAATATTGACAAAATCTATACTTGTGGTAAACATATGAAAGAATTATTTAAAATATTGCCTGATACAATGCAGGCAGACTGGCAAGAAAATTCAACGCTCTTAGCACCCCTTGTATATCAGGGGATTAACGCTGGCGATGTTGTTGTTGTCAAAGGGGCTTCAGGCAGTAAAATGCAAAACATTATAAAATATATAAAAGATAAAGGATAATGCACCAATGTTATTTTCATGGTTACCCGCTTTTTCGGAAGAATTTCAATTTTTTAATTTGTTCCGATATATAACATTCCGAACAGGTGGAGCAATGATTACATCTTTGCTGTTATCTTTTATTATTGGACCGTTCATAATCAGATGGTTAAAAAACATACAAAATGGGGCAAGCAATGTCCGAGAATATACGCCCGAAGCTCATTTGTTAAAATCAGGTACTCCCTCTATGGGTGGTGTGCTGATATTAATAAGCATTTTATTTTCAACAATGTTATGGGCAGACCTTAGCAATACATTTATATGGATAGTATTGCTTATCGCCATAGGGTACGGCTGTATCGGATTAATAGACGATTGGTTGAAAATATCAAAGAAAAATTCCGCAGGACTGTCTGGTCGTTATAAATTATTAGGACAGATATTTTTCGCTTGTATTGGGATATTCTTGTTCATAAACGAAGTAAATCCCGAATTTAAAACGTCCTTGGCCTTACCGTTTGTAAAAGATTATTTAATTGATTTGGGATATATGTTTATTCCCTTTGCTATTATTGTGATAATTGGTACATCTAATGCTGTAAATTTGACCGATGGTTTGGACGGTTTGGCGATTGTTCCGATAATGATAGCCGCATCGTGTTATGGGTTAATTGCATATCTGGTGGGAAATGCTGTATACGCACCGTATCTGTCAATCCCATACATCGCAGGCACAGGAGAAGTATCAATAATTGCAGGGGCTATGGTTGGTTCTGCAATGGGTTTTTTATGGTTTAATGCTCCACCTGCTTCTGTTTTTATGGGCGATACGGGGTCGTTATCATTGGGCGGAGCATTGGGGGCGATGGCATTTATTACAAAGCACGAATTGGTATTGATTATCATTGGTGGCGTTTTTGTTATGGAAACATTAAGCGTAATAATCCAGGTTATCAGTTTTAAAACAACAGGCAAGCGGGTTTTTGCGATGGCACCAATTCATCACCACTTTGAAAAAAAGGGTTGGGCGGAAAGCACTATCGTTGTACGATTTTGGATTATTGCTATATTATTAGGTATTATAGGACTTAGTACGTTAAAAATCCGTTAAACTGGAAAATCTTCTAATTTTAAAAAATTTAATATATAAGTCGTCGAATATATCTATTAAAATTAAGAAACAAGGCAAACAATATGCATAACACTCCACCAAACTACAAAATATATCACAACAAAAAAGTTGCCGTTTTGGGCTTGGGGGTCAGTGGAATTGCCTGTGCTACCTTTTTGATTGATAACGGTGCGACCGTTTATGCATGGGACGATAATGAAAACTCTAGAGCAACTGCAGATAAAAATGCTGTCCCTGTTTATGATCTAAACACAATGGATTTTACTAACATTGATTTTGCATTGGCAAGTCCTGGTATCGGTTACGAACACCCCGTGTTACAATCTGCAAAACAATGCGAATGCCCGATTATTGGCGAAGTACAATTATTATGGCAATGCAATCCTAACGCAACCTATATTGGTATTACTGGCACGAATGGAAAATCTACAACAACTGCCCTTATATATCACGTACTAAAAACGGCGGGGATAGTATGTGCCATTGGGGGCAATTTCGGAACACCTGCTGTTGCCCTACCCAAACTTGGTAACGGTGAAGTGTATATACTTGAATTGTCCTCGTATATGTTGGAACGTATTCCTGCAGTGCGATTTAATATTTCTGTGTTTTTAAATTTAAGCCCCGACCATTTGCAACGCCATAATACTATGCAAGGCTACCTGCAAGCAAAAAGCCACATTTTTGACAATATGACCTCACAAGATACGGCTGTTATTTGCACTGATGACGATTATACTGTAAGCCTTTCAAAAACCGTAAACCATACTAAAGTAAAAGCCGTGTCATACATACAAGAACCGTTGTCACCAATTGCAATGCCAGGTAATCACAATAAACAAAACATCGCCTGCGTACGTGCGGTTGCACAGATATTAAATATCAGTAATGATATTTTTGAAACCGCCATACACAGTTTTCAAGGATTAGAACATCGTCAAAGTATTGTACGCGTTATGGATTATATTACATTTATAAATGACAGCAAGGCAACAAATGCCGAATCCACTGCTAAAGCATTGGGCAGTTATGACAGAATATACTGGATTGCAGGCGGTCAAGAAAAACAAGGCGGATATGATATACTAACCCCCTACTTACCTCGTATTGAAAAAGCTTATTTAATTGGCGAAGCGGCACACAATATTGGTTTATACTTGCAAGACCATACTATAAACTATACAATAGATCGTACCTTAGAAACTGCTATAAAAGATGCTTTTAACGATGCAAAACAAGACGCTAAAGATTCGGTTATACTGTTATCCCCTGCTTGTGCTTCGTGGGATCAATTTAACAGCTTTGAGCACCGAGGGGAATGCTTTAAAGATTGTGTAGAAAGGCTAGAATATGAATAATGCAAATGCCACAACAGATGTTTCTTTTTTAGAAGTTTGGTGGAAATCTATTGATAAAACAATATTTTTTGCGACCATAGGATTATTATTGTTTGGAATATACGCTACTTTCAGCTCTTCATCAGCAGTTGCTATACGTATAGGCTATAATGAAAGTTATTTTTACAAAAGACACATTGTATTTGCAGCACTGGGGTTTTTAAGCATTGCAATAATTTCTATGCTTCCCGCAAAAATTATTCGCCGTGGAGCCATAATAGCTCTTGGTTTGGGGCTTATCCTTTTAATTCTAATGCCTTTTATTGGAACAGCAACCCATGGGGCAACCCGCTGGATTTCTTTGGGTTTTGTATCATTTCAACCATCAGAAATTGTAAAACCTGCCTTTATTGTATTTACCGCATGGATGTTCAATACGCAATTTGAGGGCAAAAACATACCTGGAGTATGGATTTCTACATGTGTTTTAGTATTTATTATCACAATGTTCTTACTTCAACCTGACTTCGGGCAATCGGTTTTAATTATCTTGGTATGGATTAGTCAATTTGTCGTTATTGGGCTGCCCGTATTAGCATTGATTATATTAGCAATACTTTGCATATTTGGAATTATTGTTACATACTTTTCCTTTGAACACGTGCAAGTCCGTATAGACAAATGGTTATTCCCAAAAATAGGCGATACATTTCAAATACAAAAGTCTATAGATGGCATTTCCAATAGCGGTTTTTTCGGAAAAGGATTATTTCAAGGGGATGTAAAAAACAAATTACCTGATGCACATACAGACTTTATTTTTTCAGTCATTGCCGAAGAAGGCGGGCTTTTCTTGTCTACTGTGTTTTTAGCTTTATTGTGCTGTATAATATATAAAGCCCTTATTAGCAGTCGCAACAAAACTGATTTGTTTATATTACTAACACTGGTAGGACTTACAATTCAAATTGCCTTGCAATCCTGTATCAATCTAGCCTCTGCTATGGCATTAATACCATCAAAAGGTATGACATTACCCCTTGTATCCTATGGCGGAACATCTTTATTGGCTCTATCTATAAATTTTGGGGTTATATTAGCATTTACCCGAAAAAATTATATACAATAGCAATAGCAAAAACAATAATACACAACGAAATTAATGATGTATAGAAAAAACAGAAAAAACACTATACATAATTCACAACAACAAAAAGATGGCAAGAAAATGACAAAAAAAGAAAAAAATACTCCATTAACAATCGCACTAACCGCAGGCGGTACTGGGGGGCATATATTCCCTGCTACATCAACCGCTAGAACGCTGATTGCAAACGGTCACAGGTTACACTTTTTAACCGATGCACGCGGAACAAAATGGACTGGCGACCTTGCTGAAATACCTGTATATAATGTGAAAAGCAGCGCTGTTTTAGGTGGCGGGATTATAAAAAAAATCCGTGCAGTACTCTCTATTGGAACAGGTTTTTTACAAGCAAGAAAACATTTAAAAAAAATAAAGCCTGATGTGGTGGTTGGATTTGGGGGCTATCCCTCTGTTCCATCTGTTTTAGCAGCAGCCAGTTTAGGGTACAAAATAATTCTACACGAGCAAAATGCCTATGCAGGACGTGCAAATCGGCTATTAGCGCGATTTGCAGATAAAATTGCCACTGCCTTTGATAAAGTTTATGGAGTGCCTTCTGAGAAATGTATTGTAACAGGTAATCCTATCCGATTAGAAATAGCAAGCGTCCGCAAAGAACAATATTCTATACCTAAAAACAGTCCAATTACCATTTTAATTACAGGCGGATCACAAGGGGCAGAAATTTTTGGCACAATATTACCTCAAGCCTTACTTGCATTTAAAGATAAAATCCATCTTATTCATCAGGTCAGACAAGAGCAATTGGAAAGTGTAAAGGCATTTTATAATAAAAATAACATATCGGCGAATGTTATGCCTTTTATTGCAGATATGGCAGCAGCATTTTCCAAATCCCATATCGCCATTGGACGCAGTGGCGCGGGCAGTGTTATGGAAAATGCAACTGTGGGCATTCCCAGTATTTTAGTACCCTATAAATACGCAGCAGATAATCACCAATATTTTAACGCAAAAGCCCTTGAAAATGCAGGTGGAGCAATTCTTATTCAACAAGATGATTTCACAGTTGAAAACATTCAAAAAGCGTTGCGTCCTTTACTGGAAAGCCCTACCTATTCTCTATTAAAAGATATGGCTAAATCTAGCAGAAATTTTGCAATATGTGACGCCAGCGAAAAACTGGTTTCCACAATTGAAAAATTATAAAATGACAGATTAACGCTTGATTTTTTAAACAAAAAATAGCATAGTGTATGTTTAATAATATTATAATACAGGAATATGTAATGTCTGAAAGCACACTAAAAAACTATAGTACTACACATTCACTAATGCCTCATACCGTTGGAACTTTGCATTTCGTAGGCATTGGCGGTATTGGTATGAGCGGTATCGCTGAGATATTACTGAATTTAGGCTATAAAATTTCTGGTTCTGATATTACAGAAAATTCCAATGTAACCCGCCTGCGTTCACTGGGTGCAAAAATCTATATAGGACACAATAAGGAAAATGTTTTGGGTGCTTCCGCAGTTATAACCTCTACTGCAATTAAGCCCGATAACCCTGAATATATTTATGCACGAGAAAATCGTATTCCTGTTGTGCCACGTGCGGATATGCTGGCAGAAATTATGCGTTTACGCTTGTCTATAGCGGTCGGGGGTACACATGGAAAAACAACAACAACTTCGTTGGTTGCCCATGCATTAACATTTGCAAAAATGGACCCCACAATCATAAATGGTGGTATAATCAACAGTCTTGGCACGAATGCAAAATTGGGAAAAGGGGATTGGATAGTTGCCGAAGCAGACGAATCCGACGGTACATTCAACCGCTTACCTGCGACCATTGCAATTGTTACAAACATCGATGCAGAACATTTAGATTTCTACGGTACATTTGATGCAGTAAAAGATGCATTTGCAAAATTTGTACAAAATATACCTTTTTATGGGTGTGCTGTGCTGTGTACAGACCACGAAGAAGTACGAAAACTGAGCATTCAAATAAAAGACCGTCGTATTTTAACTTATGGATTAAATCCTCATGCAGATGTACGTGGTATAAACATTCGCCCAAACCATAATGGGACTACTTTTGATGTTGCTGTTAATAATGCAACAGTACTAAAAGACATATTCTTACCGCTACACGGTAATCATAACATTCAAAATGCACTGGCTGCAATTACGGTGGCTTTAGAATTAAACGTTCCAGAAACTATGATTGAAAAGCTTTTTGAAAACTTCGTTGGTGTTAAAAGACGTTTTACACATACTGGCGAATTTAAAGGGGCAAAAGTGGTAGATGACTATGCGCACCACCCCGTAGAAATTAAAGCGGTATTGCAAGCAGCACGAGCAGCTACACAGAACCGTGTTATTGCAATATCACAACCCCATCGCTACACGCGTTTAGAATCCTTATTTGAAGATTTCTCTACGTGCTTCAATGATGCAGATTTTGCCTTTATTGTGCCTGTTTATCCAGCCGGAGAACAACCAATAGAGGGGATAAACCATAAAACTCTAGCACAAAATATCACCAGCTCTGGGCATAAAAATGCCTCCGCAGTCGAATCCGAAGACGATATTACTGCAATCCTTGAAAACATAACAGAACCAGGAGATATTGTTATTTATTTAGGGGCAGGTAATATCACAGCATGGGCAAACGCACTACCTCAAAAGAAAGCATAACCAAATGATTGCTATTAATGCTTTACCGCAGGTACGGGGTACAATCCGTGAAATGGAAATGTCAAAATTGACGTGGTTTCGTGTTGGTGGAAAAGCCATAGTATTTTCCCCAAAAGATATTGATGACTTATCAAGCTTTTTAAAAAATATTCCCAAAGACACAGACGTTTTACCAATTGGTCTAGGATCGAATTTACTGATACGTGATAATGGTTTTACAGGTATAATAATTCGTATGAATGCTTTTTCTGATGTAACAGTAGAACAAGACACAATTACCTGCGGTACAGGAGTTATGGATTCAAAAATAGCAAAAATAGCACAGCAAAATTCAATAACAGGGTTTGAATTTTTATCAGGTATACCAGGAGCGATTGGCGGAGCAATTGCAATGAATGCGGGGGCATATAATCAAGAAATAAAAGATATTTTCATATCCGCAACAGCAGTAAAACGCAACGGGGATATTGTTACATTTAACTCTGCAGGAATGCAATATGCATACCGAAAATGTGGGATTAGCGACTGCATATTTACTTCTGTGACACTGCAGGGTCAGCAAGGCAACCCATTAGAAATAACCAAAAAAATGGACTTTATTAAGCAATCTCGTGAATCTAGTCAACCAATAAAAGAAAGAACGGGTGGCTCAACCTTTAAAAATCCAGCAGGGAAAAAAGCATGGGAACTTATAGATTCTGTAGGATTAAGAGGTAAAAAAATTGGGGGTGCAATGTTTTCCACGCAACACTGTAATTTTTTAATTAATACTGGTGCTGCCACTGCCCACGACTTAGAAACACTGGGGGAATTAGCCCGTAGTGAAGTCCAGAAAAAACACAATATTATATTAGAGTGGGAAATAAAACGCATTGGCAATATGGAAAATAATATCACATCAAATATATTAGAAAACACAGCAGAAGTACAGAACAGCATGAATGGGGCAAAGGAAAACAATGACTAAATCAGTATATATTTTATCGGGCGGCACTTCTACAGAACGAGAAGTCAGTATAGCAACAGCAAAAACGTGTTTTAAAGCCTTGCAATCAGCAGGCTATAACGCAAAAATTATAGATATAACCACTCAAGACCCAGAAGTAATACGCCAGCAATTATTGCCAAAACCTGACGTCGTTTTTAATGCTTTACATGGTACATTTGGAGAAGACGGAGGCATACAATCCATTCTGAACAATCTGGACATACCATACACGCACAGTGGTGAAACAAGTTCTAAAATTGCAATGGATAAGCCTAAAACTATTAAAATATACAAAAAAAATGGAATACCTGTAGCACAAAATGTTACGCTTAACCTAAAAGATTTCACCCCTGAATCCATTCCATTTGAAAAGCCATATGTTATAAAACCTGCCACCGAAGGCAGCAGCGTTGGGCTGTATATTATACATCCCCAAGACGACCTGCCCGATCTGTCCCATTGGGATTTTGGCGATATAATGATAGAAAAATACGTAGCAGGGCTTGAATTAACCGTAACAGTATTAAATAACAAAGCCCTAACTGTAACAGAACTACAGCCTAAGGGTGGAATATATGATTATGATTCTAAGTATCAAGACGGTATGACCCAACACATATGCCCTGCAGTGCTGCCTGAAGAAATTTTCTCAACTTTATTGAAATATGCCGAAACCGCCCATAAAGCATTAGAATGTCGTGGTATTAGTCGTACAGACTTTAGATATGACGCACAGCATAATATTTTAGCAACATTGGAAACCAATACGCAACCTGGTATGACCGAATTATCCTTGGCACCCGAACAAGCTAAAGCCGTTGGAATATCTATTGCCCAATTGGTAACACATTTAATTGAATCAGCACAAACGGATTAAACGCAATGTATATCCCATTTACGAAAAAAAAAATATCCATAAAAGCATTGTCTATAATAGCTGTGTTGTTCTGCAGTGGTGTTTTTATAATCGCAATGCAAATCCCTAGCTTTAATAATAAAATTATTTTTAGCATACATAAAACCGCACGCACAACAGGTTTTTCCATTCAATATGTATCTGTGCAAGGACGGATTCATACTTCCAGAGAGGATATATTGGAAACTATAGGCGTTTACGAAGGTATGTCAATTTTAGCCCTTGATATTTTTTCTGCACAAGCCGCACTTCAAAAACTAGGGTGGGTGGAATCTGCTATTATTGAAAAACCATATCCAAATAAAATATTTATTAAAATCAAAGAACACAAACCTCTGGCTATTTGGCAACGTGATGAGCAGTTATATTTAATCAACAAAAATGGCGGTATTATTTCAAAATCCGGTATGCAAAAATTTAAGCACTTAAAAATATTAGTAGGCAAAAATGCAAATAAAAAAATAAAAGAATTCTTGCAGATTATCGCCCAAGACCACACTTTGGCAAAATTAGTTACTGCCGGAGTGTACGTATCTAATCGCCGATGGAATATTATATTAATGAATAAAATTCAAATAAAATTACCAGAAAAAAAACCATATAGCACATGGCAAAGATTTTCCGATTATACACGAAAAAACAAAATATTAACCCGTCCTATTAAATCAGTAGATATGCGTATTCCAAAAAAGATATTTATAAAAATGCGTCGTAAGTCAAAACGAAAAACAATTTAAAAAGGAAAATGTAATGGCTAGGGGCAAAAAATATACCATATTAGATATAGGTTCTCGAGAAATAATCTGTATACACGGAATGGTTCCATCAGATTCCAATGAATTGGTCAAGATAGAAGCATCTTATGTAGGACAGTCTACAGGCATAGAACAAGGGCAAATAGTTGATATAAAAAAAGCTTTTAATTCTATATCTAGTGCATTACAAAAACTAGAAGAGCAGCTAACAAATACAGGACCTATAATTATTGTTTCTGCTGGTTTTTCACCGAAAAGTCATATAGTTCAAGAAACTATACCGTTGCTAACCCAGCAAGTAAAAGAAACCGACATCACAAAGCAAATAGCACGTGCGAAACGAAAGTGTAAAGCCCCTGATGGTACAATGTTGCATATAACTCCAGTTGTTTATAAATTAGACGACGTACAAACCGCTACACCTATTGGTTTGCGTGGTCAATCGTTGCGTACTATCACCCATTGTACAGAAGCCTCGGCGACAACTATTGCAAACTTACGGCAAATATTTAACCAGTGCGGTGCAAAGATTGACTGTATGGCGATTGATTCTTATATGAGTGCTTTGGCTATTTTAACACCAGAAGAAGTTGAACTAAATCCTGTTATTATTGATATAGGCGCTGATACTACTTCTATATCCGTATTTTATAACGGGGCATTCGCCCAATGTTATTCAGTACAAAAAGGATGCGATGATATAACAAAAGATTTATGTGCAACATTAAGTATAAAGTGGGAGCAAGCCGAATTTCTGAAACACGAATATGCATCCGCAATTGTGAAAAAATCCCACGAATCCTATACGAGCATAGGTTATAAACCTATTGGATACGATGAAACCACAGTTGATAAAGCCATTTCTATGGAAGCATTTACCAGCGTAACAAGTGCATGCACAAAAGTGATTTTTGAATCTGTCCAATCTATATTGGAAAAAAACAGTATCCAAACAAAAACTGTTTTGCTAACTGGTGGTGGCTCTTTAATTGCCAATATTACCCAGCAAGCACAAACAATCCTAAAAAGAAACGTACGCCAGAGTCCTCCAAAAAATTATACAAATCTGGATTCAAAACACAATCCCTTGATTTTCACATCTGCCATAGGGGCTTTACGTTGGGCAGGTACAGAAAAAAAGAAAAAAGAGCAAAATTTCACAGATACCCCAGAAATTTACATTGGAAGTATTCTGCAAAGATTCTTTAATTTTGTAAAAAATGAATTTTAATAAAAAAAAT